>JAMKQA010001635.1:0-26495 GCA_024699735.1 Posidonia australis | reverse complement strand
TGAGCCTGGGTAGTTGTACCTAGTTGTTCGGGTCACCGAGCTCGAAGCGGTGTAGGCTGAGCCTAGGTCATTGGACCTAGTTGTTCGGGTCACCGACTGGGGCGTCTTCCGAGACGTATCTCCGTGCTCCTGTGAGGAACAGGAAATGTGAGGCTTGTTGGCCAAGGCGGTGGCATCCCGCACGGGGAATCCCATCGCGGCAGTGCAGTATGGTTGGGGAAGGATGTCCTCACCTGCTGTTTGTGTGCCAGGTTACCCCTGATCAAGGTAACAACAATAATGAAAGTGGAAATGATTAAGTAAGCGAAATGTGTGTGTGTGTTCAGGATTAGACTTGTGAAATGGTCCTAGAATCCTGAAGAGGAATGATGATGTTTTAACCAGTTGCCAGCCAGTGTTTGTGTTTTGGTTTTGAGCTCAATGGGGTAGTGTGTTTTAGGCTGGATCTGGTTAGAATGTGTGTTTTGAAGTGTATTTTGGGAAGAATCCCCAATATTGAAAAATGGAATTGTTTTGGAAAAGGAAAATGTATTCCAAAAGGGTTTTGAAAGGAATGTTTTGAAAGAAAAGTGGTTTTGGAACGAATTTCCAAATGTTTGAGAAAGAAAAGAATTTGGTTTTGGGATTGAATTCCCAAGTGAATATTTAATAAAAGAAAATGATTTTCAAAGGAGAAACTAAGTTTTGCAAAATGATAAGAAATAGGTTTCTTTCGGTTTTGCCGAATTTTCTTTGTGATTGTGTGTTTTGGGGGCGCGTACTGGGTGACTTGGATGTCACTCACCCGTGCTGTTTGATTTTCAGGTGCAGACCGCGTGCAGCCAGGTTTCGGTGTAGGAATTTGGAGCTTCTAGCCGCACATCGAGATCCTGAAGGTGAGCCTTAGTTACAGTTCTTTTGTTCTGTAATTTTGTGTAATTATGCTTGTGATACTGTGATTTGGTAGCGTGCCCAGGATCGGGGCGTTACAGTCCAGGTGGATAAAAAAAATTCCCACCACAAAAACAAGAATGGCCAACAACAGGCGATAACACATCGAGCTCACACAAGGTGTTCAAACTGTATCAAAAATTAAAAAGTTCGATTAATAAAACATTAATCCAGAGAAAGGACTTCGTCCTCAGAAATCTGATGAGGCAGTCGCGGGGCATGAGAAGTATGCTCCATTACACGATCACTTTTCAAAGATGTTATTGCACACATATTGTCATCTTTTTCAAAGCCAAGAGGTGATCGGCGAAGGGAAAACCCTAAGGGAAGAGAGTGGGTCATATACTACGTCGGAGGAAGAAGATATCCAGTTCTCCGGATCACTGGATCTGTCAACCCCGAGAATCGAAAGGCCACAAAGAATTTCGTTAGATACACAATAGGATGAAGAGAAGCTAATGGGCATGGTTAAATCGGAAGTAGTCTGAATAGAAAAATTGTAAACATTCAAACACTTGACTGCAGCAACATCAATACACAAGATACAGATAAAAAGATTGCTAAATGTAAAAGGATGTAACGCTATTGGCCTTACCACAAGATTAATATGTAAGATTACCCAAAAATCCAATCCAGCCACATCCTTAGAACACCAAGAAAGACATAGCTTTCTTAGAAGAAACCAGGAAGCGAAAAATCTCCCCCCACTTACAGGGAAGTTCCACGACCGTGGAAGAGTCCCGTCGAGAGGAGTAGCCGGAAGGATGCATACCTGCGAGGCTTTCTCCTTATTATGGAAGTGGCGACAGTGAGAAGCCGGTCACCTACGACGGCGAGAAGCCGATCTAGAAGGGAAGACTGCCTACTTGAGAGGAGTAGGCAGAGGAGTGCATACCTGTGAGGCTTTCTCCCCATTGTAGAAGTGGCGACAGCGAGAAGCCGGTCGCCGTCGACGGCAAGAAGCTGATCTAAGATTTTTCATGTCGGACCACCGTCTCCCTACGGCCATCCTCGACGCACGACGGCTCGATCTCTAGGCCAGAAGCTCTAAAGAACCTTCCCGAACAACTTCGTCAATTCAGCCACTCCCATCCCTGTCGACGAGTGCCACTGGCCTCGATCCCCACTCCACGAAGGCCTGAAGCCTGGAGGGAGAGACGTGGCGGTGCAGGGAAGGAGGCGGCGGAGGAGGGAGGACCACAGAGGGGGGAGGGACACGGCGGCAGAGGGAGGGACGCCCAGAGGAGGGAGGGACGCCTAGAGGTTGGGCAAGAACGGAGCAGGGAGGGACGCGGTGGAGGAGGGAGGGACGCAGCTTTTCCAATGTGGTGTCTCTCATTCTTTTTAGGGGCCCATTTTGCTTAATGTGCCAAGTTCAGGGCAATGATGTGAGTTGGCGGTTGGGGTCAAAATCTTTTGTCACCATTTTAGGTCCACACTGCAATTCATATGAGTACATCTATACCTTTCTTTTCCCTTTATTGCTTTATCCTTCTCTTCCTTGTTTTATCACTTTTTGTTTACATTTTGATTTATCTTGTTCATATCATCTCCTATGTATTTTCAAGTTTATCTACATGTTGGTTCCATGTTGATTCTCAGATGAGATCAACATCTAGGCTAACTACTTGACTTCTCAAGCAACTAGGCGCACATATAATGCATCCATTTGGTTCGTGCATTTCTAGCATCTTGTTTCTGTTTTGATTTTTATCTCAGTATAATCTGTTTTTTTCTCCTCTCTTATCCACATGAAGCCTAGAGAAGCCTCGCCTAGTCTACAATCCATTGGCTATTGTGGATACGGGATTTTCACGAAAGCACTGTTTTCCTTGCTTCTCGGGTGCACCTTTGTTTGTTTACAACTCCTCTACTTCACATATGTCAAAGCCATTGTACTTGCTCGTCACTCTCAATTCGCTTTTGCTAGCCCTCGAGACGCCTAGGGAAATTTGTGATTGTAGTAGGTTCAACTATCTTAGGACAACGCCAACATTACTTAAGGGTACCTGTGCCGATGTATTTTTTCCTCTTCTTCTTTTCTTTGCAAACTAAAATCAAAAGTACCTATGGAACGATACCATAGGTGCCCATTCTTTTTTGCGGATTAATATGGTGTACTAAATGGTTTAACAAAACAAAATGAAATTATATGAAACAAAAAGAAAAGTACTTACCTAGGGATTTTATCCCTCTAGTTGTAACTAAGTGTAAATGTCTAACAATAAAATGTAAAGTATGTAATATGTAAAACACCAAAAGAAAACCCCCTTTTTAATTCATGAATCGAATGCTCGAAATATGAGATTGTGGTGTGGTTGAATCCTTTGAAAATAGCCAATCAACGGAAGAGTTTTCACTATATTGGTGAAGACTTAAACTTTCTAGCTAGAACACTCTAGCATTTTAATCTTAGAAAAAAAAATCTATATGCCTAAGGGTGCAAAGTTGTGTATCAAACTGATACTTGACAAACTCCAGAAGTCATAATATACATGGTAAGAATAACTAGATTTGGATAAAGAATAACTGAATCATACAAATTAATAAATAGAAATAAATAGGTGTCTTTTGTCCCTATACTCTTGATAACTCTCGTAATGCTCCTAACACCCCTCTACTTTCATATTTCTCTCCATGCCCTTCATGAGGTCAAAATCCTTACTTCCATGCCCTTTTAGTGATATACCAATGCCTGTCGTCAATAGACATTTACCAGTGTTTGGTTCATCCCAATCCAAGATAGTCAAATTACTATCTTACCCTCATTAACCCTAATCCACTCACCCATCATCACTGGCCATCTTCCTCTTCCACTTTTCCCTCTTATTCTCACCACCATCACCACCTTGTCTGACAACCCTTGCTCCCATCCACCACCATCCCTTATCCCCATCCACCCCACCAACCACCACATCTTTATCGTCCTCGTACTTAGCACTTGCTCCCAACTACCACCATCCCTCAACTCCACCCACACACCGTCCCCCAAACCACCACCTCCATTATCCCTCTTCCTCTCACCCTACTGACCACCACCACCAGTCGACTTTGTGTACCTCCTCATATCACACTAATCACCAACATCATTGGAGTTCGTGAGAGAAAAAAAACACAAGACACCACCACTACCACCATTGTAGTTCATGGGAGGCTTAGATTATCGAATTAGGACATCAAACATGCCACCACCATCGATGTTCATGGGACTAGGACACCCCCTTAGCACTCCACCACACCACTGGGGTTTATCAGTTATCAGAGATTTAGATTGCTAGACACCCCACTCATCACCCCCTCAACACTACCACTACACCGTTGGATTGTGTTCTACATTGTTTTGGGAGGATTGAGAAGGGATTGATTGATATTGAAATTAAAAATGTCTGAGTAGGACGTCAGGTTGATGGATAGTGGTGGTTGCTTTGGAGAAGTCTTCCAATTTGCCTTTTCTTTTCTTCTTTGAATGTTTGAATGAATTTATGATTTGATTATGTGGTATGTTTGAAGAGGAATTTGTTGGATTCTGAATTGATTGAAGAATTATAGATTAAAATTTCAACTTCAATTTTCTTTTGTATAATCACATGTTGGAGGGTTTATAAGCAAAATAGGCATGGGCTTCTAAGTAATTTATACGTCAAATAACATCTCTAAGAAATGACATGAGTAGTAGTTGGGTCAGGATCTAACTTGGAGACACAAAAGTAAAGATTTTGAACTTATAGAGAGCATGAAGAAAAATATATGAAGTAGAAGGGTATTAGGAGCATTGTGAGATTTATCAAGGGTATAAGGACAAAAAACCATGCTAATGTTATACAAGGGAATTTTTAGAGTTTTCCCCAACTATCCTTGATAAGACTAACAATACCCTAGATGCGTCCTTTATTCTATTATTTCTTCAATATCCTCTAGGACTTTAACAATTATCCTGAGTACCCTTGATTTAGCATTTTAACTAATGGAATGAGATGTCGTCTATTTTCGATGTTAGTAGCCATAAAATAGACAATTTTATCTCTTGTATATTTACATAAAAAAACCTACCAGACATCTGCAACTGTCATCTTCTCCTCCCTCTTTCTTTCCCACACTTCACCATGAACTCTAACACTCATAAAAGTTCAAAATATTAATCATCACCCCACTTTGCTATTGTAGGAGGCCTTTCATCATTTATGTCTCATCTTCCCAAGCTGTCACACACCTGTAAACTTCTCAAAGAAGCATACCTCATTCGAGACACCAAGATCTCACATAGCTTCATCATTGTCTTCAATGCTACATCTTCTCCTAGGACCATGATCGCAAAAGAAATACCATTAGCATGGCAACAAGATCATGAGGAGGGAACAACATTTTGAGACCATGACTTAGGTTTTAGAAGTCAGGTTTTTACTTAGGTTTTTTTTGTTGTCTTTTCCATGGCACGATTTAGGTATAACCATGGTAAAGCAATGTTGTGGTTATAGTGATAGAACGATGTATAATGGCAAGTCACAATAAGGATACTCGAGACAATTGTCAAAGTCCTAATTGGTATTAGGAGAAATATTGGAATAAGAAGGTCATTTACAGTATTATTAGACTTATTAGAGGTATTTGGGCAAAAACACACTTTTTTTTATAGAGTTCAAACAATAAAGAGATCAATTGCATCTCCCCTCAATTCAATTAATTTATCTGAGAGAAGATTGTTAAGGAACATTAGATTCTAATCCAATGGTTATTGTCAAAATCACCCATATATCACTAGTGGCTTTTTTGATTTTGAAGGGAAAAATATCTCCAATACTTATGGTTCCCACTTGTTAATATCAAAAATAGGAATGATATTTATTAATAGGAGTTAAAAAGGCATGTTTATTTTTGAATTTTAGATTAATTATTTTCAGTAGTTATTAATGCATTTTTAATAAAGAAGGTTTCATTTTTTAATAAAAATATAAATTTTTATTCCAAATTGCATTATGTTTTTGAATTTTTATTTTTTGCATTTTTTTATTTAAATGTTTTAAATGAATATGGTAATTTTAATTTTTTGTATTATTTTTATTTAAATGTTTTAAATGAATATGGTAATTTTAATTTTTTGTATTATTTTTACTTAAATGTTTTAAATCAATATGACAATTTTAATTTCTTGTATTATTTTTTTATGGTAAATGTAACAACCCAGACCTGGATTAGCATTTTTGGTCAATATTTTAATAGATTTTTGAGTTGTTAGACGCTGAGTTCCCTACGTTCATTGTAAAACACAACTCTAACAGTGTTTTACGCCTGTAATGTGAGTTCTGGTCTTCTTTTGAGTTGAGTGGTTTTGGTGTTGTGCCAACCCTTGTGGAAGTTTGAGGGTTTGTCCTGAGTTGTGGAAGTCTATCGGCGTGCTCGGGTGACAAGTCTCTGGTTGCACGAGTCACGAGGACGTGGGAGGTCACATGGTTTAGTCTCGTACCGTGGGTTCTTCCCTTCTTTCTTTCCTTTCTTTCTTTTCTTTATTTCTTCTCTCTCCTTTTCTCTCTCATCACGAGCCCCATTCTCTTTCCTTTCCTCCTCCTCCTCCTTCTTCTCCACTCCTCCTACACGATAGAGAAAGAGGAGGGGAAAATGAGGGAGATACAAGAGAGGGCTCTGGGAGAGGTGGCTGGAGGAGGAGCTTGCCGCCATCGCGAAGAGGAGAAGAACAGGAGGAGGTTCTGGCAATGAAGGAGGAAGAGAAAGAAGGTCGGTCATTCGTTCAAGGTACACATCCTTATAGGATTTTCCTTTCTTGCTCAATTTGATGCATAGGGACATGTTAGTTGAATGGAATGGATGTGAATGCTTGGAGAATTTATGGTGATTTTTGGGAATTTATCTGGATTTTATAATGGCTCTGTATTTTTAGAGTGAATAGTGTTTTTGGCCTCCTCCTTAAATTTCTCGAGCCACGGGTGATGGATTCCCGTGAATTCTATTCCGGACTATCGAGCTCAGCAAGTCCTTCAGTCTAGTATGTGGAATGTGATTTTTGGTTACTTGTGTGATTTTTAGTTTCAAAAATTTAATCTCGGTTTATACTATTCATCTAAAGTGTTTTTTTATGATTTCTCAAGCTGTGGTGCATGGAATTGGTTGATTTCTGTTCCATGGTGTTGCTTATGTGATTTCCTTTAGTTTGGTACCTTGTTTGCTAAATTCTATAGAGTGTAGACCAAAATAGGGCTTCGAATGGGTGGCAACCTCCATGGGTTCAGAGCTCTGAGCTCTGAACCTGGAACAGGGCTCCAAGTGCACCTAGGAGGCGCACCACACTAGAGCACCTCCTAGACGCACCTACGAGGTGCACCTACCAGGTGTAGTTTTGCCCTAGTAGGTTGCTTTACTATTGAGTTGTAATGCTACCTCAGGGGTACCTTGTGTATGTATAACCCTATCAAATGAGGTTTTAATAACAAGGGTAACTTGGTGACTCATAAATGGTCAGGATAATCATTATAAATGATAAAGGAATTGCCTAAAATAGACCAGCAAGATCTTACTTGGGCAATGGGTAGAGTAAAAGATTATAGAATTTAGAATTACTAGGTTGTCCCTTTAATGGTATAGTTTTGACTTAGTGTTTATATTTAGCCCTAGGATCGCAATTGAGGTATGGTTTGGCGTGGTATGCTCAATTAAATATTCAGTGGCATGGTTGGGTGTTTGACATTGAACTGGTTGTGGCTCATGTGAGACACAAGTCAGTAGGCGACAGACACTTTGGCACCAGAACTTAGTGTTTTAAGTGTGTTTGGTGTAGCTTTCTGGGCCTGACAGAAAAGTTGTCGAGGTAGCATTTTGAGTTGTGGTTTTGATTTCAGTTTTTATGTTGCTTTTAGACACGAAGTTCTATGAGATTTTTGGAAAGATGTTTAATGGTTTTCGAAATGGTTTTCCAAAAGATTTTAGGAAAGAGAAATGCATCAGTTTGCAAAGGGTTTGAAAAGAGATTT
Source organism: Posidonia australis (assembly GCA_024699735.1). Lineage (NCBI taxonomy): Eukaryota > Viridiplantae > Streptophyta > Magnoliopsida > Alismatales > Posidoniaceae > Posidonia > Posidonia australis. The sequence goes on along the minus strand of JAMKQA010001635.1, from coordinate 18,585 downwards.
CTGTGATTTTCTGCTTGGGTGGACCTAGAGACCGTAGGGACGTGTTGCCCGGACCCAAAGGTGTGACAATGCCTTCGGAGAGTGAGACATGGCACCTAGGTTGAGATCAGAGACCAAGAAGCTGAGGCAAGTGCTCGTCGGATCTTGGAGGTATAACACTCCTTGATCATCATTCACGAGACCAAGGCTATGGTCCACGGGTCGAGATGTGGTCCGTGTAGGTGTTAGTCCCGAGTGCCGAAGACCTAGGGTACCGTCCATACCTAGAAGTATCATGGTACCAGACTAAGGAGGTATGAGACTCCTACGTAGCTGGACGTGATACTCTGGTTGTTATGGGTACCAAGGCATAGTGAGACCAAGAAACCAATGCTTTCGGCCGACCTTTAGGGATGGCTGATACCCCTAGGGTCGTGAGCTACTTGTTAAGTTGAGGTTCACACGGTTTTGGTGGGTGCTGACTAAGCTTGGGAGGTTGGAGCTTCTAGGGGTTCGAGTACTAGCTAGGTCACTGAGAGGGCGTACCCTGTGGTTTGTCCTGAGAGAGGGACAACTCCCCTAGTAGTAGGGTGAGCAGGCTTTCTTGATGTATGGTTAACCTTTGAGGGTCCTACAAATGGTAGCATGTTGAGACAGGCAAACTCCTTCACAGGGTGGTTGTCCGTGGCAGTTCAGTCATTGTGGTAACTCCGTAGTGGACTACTTGTGGTCAATGTTGACTACTTGGTGTCGGGCAGCTTGACACATTGTTGTGCTTGTGGTTTTTGTTGTGTCTTGAATTAGGAGATCAGGCTCTGGCCTATAGGTGACTGTGGTGTTGCGCCTAGTTAAGGCGTAGTACTTTGAGAGCAGTAGATCCATGGTTTTGGTCTTGAGTAGACCATGATTTTGGAAGTAGAGGCTCTGAGGCTTTGGTGTAGTTGTTTTTGGTCCAGAGGGGACTGTGTTGCGTAGAGCAGAGGCTCTATGTTTGTTTTATGGTTGCTATTGTGGATGCCCTGGATAGTTTAGAGAGTATTCAAACATTGTTAGTCTTCTGGCCCAATCAGAGAGTATGTGGGACCAAGCTGTGTGTGTTTTGTGTGGTTTTGGACTTGAGTTGGCAAGAGCAGCCTTCTCAGACATGCATAAAAGGATTTTAAAGTGCATGCATATGGTTTTGAAAGGAAAATAAAAAGAATGGTTTTAAAGACATGATTTTGAGGTTTTGCTGTTTATCGGGCAATAGTGGATTGCCTGGGTTTAGTGTTGCGGCATCTAGGTAAGGGTGCCTGTGCTTGTGTGCTTGTGGCGTTGTTACACCTGCTTCCTCGGCGTAGTGTGTTGAGTTGTCTTAGGTGGGGTGTGTGCTGAGTGACCGTTTTGAGTGGTCATTCATGTGTGCTTTGTTTTGTGTGTTTTGGCAGGTTCATGATAGTAGCTATCGGTTGCTAGTGTATATAGGAAGAGTTACGCTATCATACATCAGGGATCCTGGTGAGTGTTTAGTTTAGTTTTATTTTCTGTTGTTAACTAGTTCTGCTTTTGTTGAGTGTACTTAAATTTAATTACCTAATTAACGTAATTGTAAAGATAAAAATAATAAAATGAAAAATTATAGCTAAGTTGAGTAGTAGCGACTTAGGGGTCGTTACAGTAAATGTCAACATGGATGTTTTTTCTTCTTTGTTCATTATATGGTATATCTTATGATACATATTACTTATTTAGTATGATTAATTTAGTATCACAAAATAATGAAACAATAGTGAAAAATGGTATTCAAAAATTCAATTTGATATTACTGATTTAGTAATACTGAATGGAAAAAAAGGCAACAGTTTAGTTAACATCTTTGTCAACAGTTCTATTTCATTTTTAGGTTTGTTTTAGTAATACTAACAGTAAATAGTTACATTTTTACTGTTATGTGTTAATTTTTATCTTTTGTAATTTTAATCATACTAAAAATTGAAGTACATTGCTTTCAATACTAATTTATAAATACCAACAAAGATTCTAGTATTAACAATACAAATTCAAATATTCACAACACTCATATATATGTTGATTGTCATTCAATTCAATTTCAATGCTAATCACACCTTGACAAATAAAAATTATTCAAAAATCAAAATTAAAAACAAAAAAAATGATATGGGAAATTATGTGGTCGGCTCATTCTTTGCTCATGTAGCTCCATGGTGTTAGTGACAGTGACGGATTTGCAAACTTTCGTGGGGGAGGAAGCTAGTTGAGTGGGGGGAGGGAGTACAATGAGGTCACATGGGAGCGCAAGGAAGCCATCCTAGCCTAGTATCTGTATCTTTTCGCCTACTAGTGATTTCAAGGACAAAATCTTCTTTTAAGGTGGTTAAGATGTAACACCTTTAAATTCATTTTGTAATTACTTACATTTTAATGAATTTATTTTTAGATCGATGTTACTGTTCCGAGGCCCATTTGTGTGATTTTGTTGTTTTAGACTTGGACCTCGTGGACCAGTTTCTATTTGTGTGTTCTTGTACTTGTCCCCACGTGGTTGACACTATGCGTCTAACTTTGTACTTGTGGGCCCGTATGTGGGTCTATGTGTGTGGACCAATTGGTGAGGCGTGTCAGTGTGGTTGGTTGCTAGCTCGTGCTTTGGACTAGCAGGTGTGCTGTGAGGCGTTGATGGTTGGTTGCATGCACGCGACACCTGCTTCTTCTACGTAGTTTTTAAGACACAGGCCACACACGATCTCCTCACCATTTCCTTCTTCCTCTTTCTCTTTTTCCTTCCCATGTACGCCATCACCTCTTCTCCCTTTCTTCTTAGGTCGCCGACACCTTCTCCGCTTCTCCATCTCTCCTTCCCATCCCACTCTCCCGTCTCTCTCTCCCCCACCCACTCACTCTCTCCCTCTCCCGTCTCTCTCCCTCCCCTGTTTCTCCCATTTGCAAATACTTTATACATCTCAGGAAATCATTTATATCTAGAGTCCAGCCAAAAACACAATTCTATTCATACTTCAAATTACAATAAAACCATGGTTGGAAACTAACTTAAATCTCAAATCTCAATCCATATCCAAAACCTATCATATCACCCTTGCCAAAAGTGATCAACCAGGTTACAAGCAGTTGGCGAAGCTTCATCCCAGTTCACACTGTAGTGTCGCGGTGAACCATCCCAGTATTGTATCCTCTTTGGTACAAGTACGAGGTGCACTCTCACGACACCCCTAGTGCTCAAGCACATGGGGATTTTAATTCTAGACCCGACTAGCTCCGACACTAAAGGTACTCCAGATCTACCGTACTCCAAGTCCTACAGTACCACTGTAACTATGCCGGCGACAGCCTCAGGCTTGGCGCGAAAGGCCAAATGCGCGAGGATCGGCAAAGTCACGGCAGAAATAAAAATAAAGTGCAGGAGTCACCACCTAGTCTATTAAAAATGGGAGACGAGGAAAACCATTTAAAACATTCAAATCATGTAAATAAGTCAATGGAAAAGAAGGTCTCAAACCAGAAATGGGCAAGGATCCCTGTTACGCACGAGGAAGGTATTAGGTACCCTCGTGCGCCCGAAGAATCGGTCTTTCTATGGGTTTCTCGTTTACTTATATGAAATGTCGGCTTTTCAGCCTTTTCTGTACGCCCGAGGGCGATATGCAATGCCATGCTAGGTGTGAGTGGTGTCTTATGCTAAAATAGGGGTGCATGGGATGTAGGGTGTGTCCTAATGCTTAGAAATGTCACCCGTGTAATGGGACAAGCCCTGGAGCAAGCATATTGCACAGATATGATCAAAAGATGTAACAACATCGAGTGATTTTCATCCTTGCTTTACTATATGCAAAATGTGATCTACCATGCATAAAAAGGGCTGAAAACAGAATTGGGTCTTCTTGATATATCAAGGAAGAAAACCAGAGAAAACTAGAAGCAAATCAAAACGGGAAAACATACTAAAACCATGTGAAAAGCTGTTGTGTGTTACTGAAAACAGGCTGGTGTGCCTGTTTGGTGCGCCAAACTGGTGCTCCTGTGAGGGCCAGAAAGATGTGCCAAAGAAAACATAGAAATCCATGCAGTGCAATGTCATATATAAATGCATTCCAGAAAATTATACAATGTAAAATCCTTGTAAACTCGAGAAAACACGATAGAAAAATCAAAGCATGAGAAAATATATGGATTTCGTGCTCAAGGGCTGCAAGCCTCACACGAGATCACATCCAATTCATGCTAGATGAAAGCAACAAGGTTCAACCATATCACTTGGATCATGGGCTGATGCATAAGATTCTCCATATAGGAGTAAGGGGCAATCAACCTACCAGAATTTAGCCATGGACTGAATATGCAAAGTGTAATAAAGGTCTTAAAACAGTGTCATCTTAAGCTAAAAATATGCATGCAAAGACATATAACATCAGAAAATCAACACCAGGAAAATCAGAGTCAAAATCATCTGAGAAACCATGCAGAGTGGGGTGCAAACATGGTGATTTGCTCTCTGACCAGTCTAGTGCACCAGAGTGGTGCACCAAAGTGGTGCTCTGGTTAGGTGCGCCACTCTGGTGCGTCAGATTGGTGCTCCAAAATGGTGCTCCCCAGAAAATCTGAATGAGACTGCAGTCTGATTCAGAATTTGGTCCAGATTTCAGAGATAAATGATTTTTATTAATTGGATTAGTTATGCAGGCGACAAGAAACTGAGATATGATAGGATGCAAACAAATGAAAATCTTTCATTATCTAAGTCCAAATCATAATAAATCATGGGTTTATGGCTGAAAATACTTGCATGAGATTCTAATGCATAAGAGATGAGTGAGTGAACTTAGCAACCATTTGCATATGATGGATACATAAAGAACATATTTACTGCATATTTCCTAGTATACATGTGCATGAATCATGGTTCCTTGTGTAAAAAAAAAGAAATGGAAAGCAACTCATAGAAATTACAAGGTGCAGATTTTTTTTATCATACAGATTTACATATTGAGCATCTTGCACAGGAAATAAACAGTCTTATCATAAAACTCTTATATAAACAGCAAAAAATCAAATTATGTGTGAAATTCAAGGCATGCTTTATTTGGTGTAAGAACTGAGATTAAAGAAAGTAAAAGAAAGGAGAACCTACCTTGTCCAAGGTGTTCCTTCTTAGAAGACCAAACATAATATGATCCTTGTTGCATTGGAAGGGCTGGAAATGCTTTAGAATGCAAGGGAATGCTTGAGAAAACGAGATTGGGTTGCAGAAATCAGTAGATAGCTTGCACTAGATCTCCCAAATGGCTGCCTATGGGGGTCTTTATATAGGGTTTTGCAAAGGTAACTCCTATGGAATGCAGGCATCCTCGTAAACGAAGAGCCTGGCGCAGATTCCAAAGCATATTCGCTGGTGAAGGTTACGACATGGGAGGTGGAAAGCCAGTAGTCAACAGCTTGAAAAGTGGCTGTGAGCCAGGTAGGTGCGCCTGTCTGGTGCTCCAGCTAGGTGTGCCACTGTAGTGCTCCTGCTCGGTGCTCTAATCAGGTGCTCCACATTGGTGCTCTAACTTGGTGGTCTCCCCTACCTGTCTGAATTTCTAATTGGGTTGCGGGCTTGCTATAAGTTTGTGGCTGGTTTAACTGATGGGATTGGGTTTGGCATATCCAAAGCAACATCTGGAAAATTTATCTATGAGCCACTTCAAAATCGGGGTGTCTACAACCACAATCTCGAGGCTCCTACTCTTGACCAAAACTTGACAACCATGACCAATGACACGTCCTCAACATCTCTAGTGGTCTCATTACCCCAATCAGTAAGCCCTGATTTAAATGTGACTCCTACAAATCTCGGAATTCTCTTTCAAAACTGATGCATTACTTTTAAAAAGTCTCTTTAAAACTTATTTTCAACAAAACTCTTTATTACTCACAAAAACTCATTTTCTCTTTATTTAATAATTTATGGCCTTATAACCACATTTCAAGTGTTTCCTATTGATCTTTTAAGAAATCATGATTATCACACTTTTATTTAATTCCACAATTATGGTCCTCAATAGCCATGATTACATGCATTTAATCGTTTTATGGGTTCTCATGCATTACCAGAATTTATTCATTACTTATATCAAAATACAGCAACGGAAAATTGGGTCTGAGCCACTGAAAATGCTAGATTCATCGGTCATTCTTGCCAAGCAAAACCACCACTAGGATCCACTGGTGATACTCGCCAGATAGATCTGATGGCGATTTCTGCTAGGGAAAATCACCACCAATACTCGCCTGACCCTTATACAGAAAGTTCAGAAAACCAGACACTCAGAACCCATTACTGAAAAACAGATAAATCGCTGAAAATTCACAATAATTCATAGAAACTCCTAGGGATAATCTAGAGCATGTAAACATACATCATAAGACATCCACAACATATTCCCACATGGATTAACATCATATACTCATAAATCATGATAATCACAAATAACTCCCATACATCACCAAATAATCATGCAAAGCCATTATCCAAGCATATAATCAGACTTAGGCATGCTCTCTACATTTTTCATGGCATATTCTCAGGGAGGAAAACAAAAGGGCAAGCGTATCGATTGGAGTTCGCCGACGTTTCTTTTCTCCGATGAGTTCTCCGATGAGCCTCTCGGACGTTCGTGCTTCACTAACGACTCGACCACCACCCTCAGCACTCAAGTTTATGCGACGATGCTCCGGTGACAGTGGCTCATCAGTGGTAGACCTCCTCCCTCCACTCACAGTTCTTCTCTCTCTCTCTCTCTCTCTCTCTCTCTTCCTCTGTCCTTCTCTTGTAGGTTGGTGGAGGGGTGTTTTAAAACCCCATTCGACACTAGTGGTCAATCAAAAATCCCGGGATGAGGCAGCCGAGGCAGGGTCCCGGCGGAGCGACTAATGCGTGATGGATGCAGCAGGGTGTCAAGCAGTGTTTACTGTTTTTCTGACATAACACTGTTCTGATTGCTTGCCGATAATTCTCGTTGTTAATTCTCGCCACCAATTTCCGTCGACAATTATCGCCACTAATTCTTGCCTATTATATTCGCTTGACCCTTATTTTTGGGATTCAAAGAGAAAACAAGAGCTTCAACCACACAAATCATTCACAAATACCACTAAAACACAACACACACATTCCCATATCACAAGGAAAATTAAATTCCAGTGCACCATCATTGATATTCATTATCATCGTCAAAATACATGGTATCTGGTACAAGCCTGGATGTTATATTAACAAACCATCATTAAAAGTGACTCGGGAGAAGTCTATATATTGAAAAAATTATAATAATACCTCGAGATTTGTTGAAAAATATAAATTCTACGTGAATGTAGAAAAGAACATGTTAAGGGTTCAAATTCAAAATCTATTCTATGGATCTTGATGCACTTCATTTAGATTAGATATAAACAAAAATACAAGTCATTTAGAAACTTTTAGCTTATATATGGAACAGGTAAATGGCAAAGTCAACAGTTTTAAAGTAAAAATCGCTAAATCTCCAAGTTAAAAATTTTAAAACCAAAATGTAATGCATAGATCTTAATTTATATCTTCTAAATCAAGTACATATCAAAAAACATGTTATTTAGAAATTTCTAGCATACAAATCTATTCATATATATATATTCAATGATTCTCTATAAATTATGATAAACTATAATGAGTTATAAATAACATGTCTTAGATTTTTAAAAATCATTTGAAATCTCATGTATGTTCATCCTAGAAATTGTAGATGACATCTAATAATTAATATTTTAAATTTAACAGTTAGATATTAAGATATAAAAAATCATCTTAAAATGATGTCTTTAAGTGAAGTCGATCCTATTCTTTTACATTCCCCATTTTAGTTGTTGTCGATATCTGCATTGTTGGTATGTCAAAATTTGAGGCTTTAATATGCTCCATCCCGTACACTGTAAAAGTAGAGAAGAATTGATTTGAGAACAAACAAACACACCATGTGTCAAATTGCAGAAGGACCATAAACCAAATGAAGGCGAATATGAAATTGGAACTTGAAAACCACATACAAGTCACACACAACCCATGCCGTGTGGCCAATGCAGCTTACAGTCCATTGCCTTTTGCATCGTTGGTATGATTTTAATACGCTCCATCCCGTACACTGCAGGAGTAGACAAGAATTAATTTGAGAACAAACAAACGCATCATATGTTAAATTACAGAACGACCGTAAACCAAATGAAGGCAAATACGAAATTTGGAAGTAGAATACCTAACACATGCAGCTCATGTACAACTCACGCCGTGTGGGTGTGGCCGACGCAGTAGACAGCCCACTGCACGTGCTTTGGAAAAGTTGCCCGTGCTCGCTCTTACTCTATGGGACCGGAATCCAGTACCAGCCGCTGTAATAACATGTGAGTCTGTGGATGCCTCCTAAACCCAAATCAAAGGTGCCCTCTTACGCGACAGTGAACGCAGACGTTGACGGCTAGCGAAGGCACACCAAACCACAACACATTCATTTGCTACTCGATGTACAGTAGTAGTATCTGGCAGCTCACATGGACACACACTCACACACCATTCGTAAAGAAAAGGTAAAAGGAACATGCACCTCAATGTATTATTATTTTACTTGGAATATTCCAGGAATTTGATTCCCTAACTCGCCGATGTGAGTGGTGCTCTTGTTCATTCATCCGCCCTTTCCAGAACTAGCTGGCAAACATGCGTGCAACGGACCAACCTGGCAGTGCAAGCATGAGAATGTATGTTTATTTTTCGTTGTCTGGTATGGCCTATAAATTCGTCTGATTGAATGTTAGTAGGTTTGCCTCTAAATTCGTCCACAATTAGACTTGCATTTGTTTGGTGGTTAGTCTTGCATCTGTGGCTCAAACCACCGCATTAGTGAAGCTAACAACTTTGCAATAGATCCTTTCAATTTCATGGACAGAGCAGACATCGCCTTCATTCAACCGACGCACTTATGCCAAATTAATACGTATATTCTTAAAAACATAAACTCATTAATTTTACCAAGTCCATGAAGTGGACTAATAAGTCAAAAACACAAAAAGGAAAACAGAAAAGATGGGGAGCCTATAAAAGTCGTCACAGAGAAGAGAGAGAAGAGAGAGAGAGAGGAGAGAGGCAGAAGGAGAAGCCAAACGAGACTCTTCTCCTTCTCTTCTTCTCTCTCCCTCTCTCTCTCTCTCTCTCTCTCTCTCTCTCTCTCCAGTTCACTCCACGTCCGCTTTCTCCTCCCACCAGAGCCAGAAAGAGAAGGCCAGAGAGAGAGAGAGAGAGAGGATAAAGCAATGGCGACGGGCAGCAACGGCACCCATCACCGTTCGAGGCCTTCAAAGTCCGCCACCATCCACGGCTGCGCCCAGAGCGGGGACCTCGCCGCCCTCCAGAAGAAGCTCGCAGACAACCCTTCTCTTCTCAATTCTAGAAACGCTGTTGTATGTTCCCATTCCCTTGTTTTTTTTTCCTTCTTTCCTTCTCGTTATTGGCGCGAATCCCTTTTTTTTTTATCCATTTGGATCTAGGTTTGTTTCGATTAGATTGAGATCTTTTTGTGGCTAACGTTTAGTTTGTTTGATTCTTTAGAAAACATTCGAGCTTTATAACTTTTATTGCGTCCTTCACGGTCCTTTGGCCATTCTCCCATTTGTTGTTTTCCCTTTCACTGATTTTGTTCTTGCGAGGAGGTATAAATGTTCGTCTTTTCTTTTATTGTTGTGTTCTTAACATTTTTTCTGGAGCTTTGTTTATGTAAAAAAATTGTGTCTTGCCAGAATTTCTTGCCATTTGTTGACGTGGTTGTTGTAATTTGGTAGTTCAGAACAGTATATTTACATTTCCGCTCTCTTTCCATATTGATGTGTTAACCTGTGGTAGGTCATAAGTTCTTCCATTTTTACTAGTTACTTGCTTTGTTTGATGTTGATGTTCTCGTGGAAGTTCTAAAACGCGAGAAATTTTATATGTTTTGTTTTCTATTGCTTTGCTCCTGTAGATGGCACAGACACCGCTCCATGTAGCAGCTGGTAACAACAATACTGCAATTGTGAAGTTTCTGCTTGATTGGAAGGGTTCCGAGAAAGCAGAGTTAGAAGCAAGGAACATGGTAATCCAGTAGTTAATTCGGTCATGGTTCGTGTCTTAACTGCTATTTGACTCTCGTTTATAGTGCCTCGTTCTTAAGAGATTATAAACCCTACCATTTTGTTTTCTTGACGTGTTTTTTTTAAAATTTTTGTAGGATCGAAAAATACACTCTAGAAAATAGAGCACCAAATTTAATAGATCTTGTTGAAACTAGCGAGAGAATGAATATTGTTATTAATAATCAAGGTTATTACATATATGTAAACCATAAAGAGCTTTCTTCAATTTGTAAACATGATTTAGAAACAAATCATTTTCAAAACCTGGAGATTGATAAACATAAACTTCCTCTATTATAAAATCATTTAAAAAAGTACTTTTAACATCTATTTGAAAAAGCTTAAAATCCATAAAACAAGCAAATGCAAACAATATCCTAATGGATTTGAGTCTTGCAACTGGAGCATAAGTTTCATCATAGTCTATCCCTTCTCCTTGTTTATAATCTTGTACAACTAAATTAGCTTTATTTCTAGTAATGTACTCATATCATCTAATTTATTTCTAAACACTCATTTTGTATTAATAATAGGATAATCTGTGGAAGGAAAAACTAATTTCTACACATTATTTCTAATAAATTGGTTTAACTCCTCTTGCATGGACATTATCCTATATTCATCTCTAGATGCTTTTTCAATATTTTAAGGTTCAACTAATGAAACAAATGCAATATTAGCTATTAAATCTTAAGTTGTAGACCTAGTTGTCATTTTATCTGATGAACCTATTATTTGTGATAATGGATGAAACAATGCATGTTTAAATCTTTAAGACTAGATTAAACACCCTTGGGTTGATAAATACTTTGTTTTTGTAAACATAAATTATCTTCAATCTCTAGCTGTTCAACTTGATCATCTTTAACAGTAATACTTTTATTTAAAGACAAACTATGCTAAGAAGGTAAATTATCATAGTCATCATTCACAAAACCTAGAGTATAAAATTAATCAAACTTTACATGTAAAGATTCTACTATAATCTTAGTCTTTTTATTAAAAATTCTATATGCCTTGATACGAAGAAAATAGTCTAAAACTATGCGTTCCTTAGATTTGGTATCAAACTTGTCATCTTTGATATTGAGAATAAAACATTTAGACCTAAAAACTTTAAAATATGTCATTATTGGTGTTTTATTATAAAATAATTTAAATGGTGTCTTATTTAATATGGGTCGAATTAGAGTTCTATTACAAATGTAACAAGCAGTATTAACTGCCTCAGTCCAAATACCTTAGGTATCACTTTATCATACAATATGGTTCTAGCTATCTTGAAGTGTGCAGTTCTTTCGTTCCACAACACTAATCTGAGTTGGAGTCTTAGGAAATGAAAAATCATGCACAATGTCATGTTCATCACAAAACTTAGAAAATTGTTTATTTTTAAATTCTTTTTCATGATCACTTTTAATCTTAATTATTTTAAAATCAGTTTATTTTTGTATTAACTTACAAAACTTAACAAATTCATTAAAAATGTCTTGCTTATGTGCAAGGAAAAATACCCAAGTAAACCTTAAATAATCATCTATTATGACAAATGCGTATCTTTTTTCACCTGAACTGTTAGTTCTATATGGACCCAACAAATCCATATGTAAAAACTCTACAGGAGTTTTTGTGGAGACATCGTTTATGAACTTAAATGAGCTTTTGATTAACTTCCCTTTTTAACATGCATTACACAAATGATTACTTTTAAAATTAAGTCTAGGCAATCCTCTAACCATATTCTTTTTAGACACGTTTGTTATTCTCTTCATATTAGCATGTCTAAGTCTTTTATATCATAAGATAATTTCCTCATTTGGGGTTAATAGACATTTCTCTTCAATAGGCTTATGTTTCGAAATACAAAATTTATAAATATTATTAATTTGTAGACCTTTATAAAACGCATCAAGAGAAACACCATCAAGAGAATCATCATTAAGAAGACTACGACCATTTTTACGAAATAAAATAGCAAAACCTTTATTACACAATTGACTAATACTTAATAAATTATGTTTCCGTCCTTGTACTAAGAAAACTTTCTCAACAAATGGTTTAAAAGAATTACCAAGACTATCAACTCCAATAATTTTGCCTTTCTTATTATCAGCCAAAACAACAGTTGTATCATGACCATTCTTCAAGGATTTCAAATTCTTGTAATTTCTCGTCATATGTCTTGAGCATTCCCTATCCAAGACCTATTTAGATTCTTGTACTTTGTCCTGCATTAATCACATTCAATACTTATTTTAGTACCCAAGCTTTCTTACATCCAGACTTGTTGACAATAGGATGTACAATGTTATAATTAGTAATATTAACCTTAGGAATCCGTTGTTTCCTAATACTAAGAACATTGAACATTACTTTTTCTTATTGTAATTGATGTATTACTAGAAGAAACGGTATAAGGATTGTAACCTAATCCAAACTTATTCTAAGAAATATTTGGATTACAAAGTAACATATTTAAATTATCTCTACCATTAGTAAATTTACAGATAATATGATCTTGCTCAACAATTTTCGTATTTAATGCAGTAATATCATTAATAAAACTTGTATTTTGAGACAACAATTCATTACATTTAGCATTTAATATTTCATTATCATGCATAAGATATTCAATATTTGATACATATTAATTTTTACTCTCAATATATGCAAAAATTGCATTTTCTAAACAAAATATTTATTTCCTATATGTTTTATTCAAATAATAGATATTTGAATACCTTTCATATAAATCATTAAAAGCATCGTTAAGTTCATTAAATGAAAATTCACTAATCAACTCTGATATTAGATTCTACCACCATGAAGATCATATTCGTAGTTTTTTTTTCATATCTTGAGTCATTGTTAGAACCATTACAGTCACTTTGATCCCATTCATATTGAAATGCCTTCCTTTTCTTTTCATCTTTTCTTTTCGAAGTCTTCATGAGAGGATAGTCTTTGAGCGAGTAATCAGGCTTCTTACAGTTAAAACAAGGTCTAACATTTTAAACCTCTTGATTATCCTTTTTGCCTAGTAAATGACTTTTGATCACTTCGATGATGTAATTGAAGATAAGGCTATCCTTTCTTTAAAAACCTTTTAAACTTCTTTGAAATTAAAGCAAATTCTTCATCCAATTCCAAAGCATCAGATATTGATTCAGCCTTTAAAGCTATTGAAATACGGACATTCAACTCGAAATCATTTGACAATAAGTAAAGAAATCCATCTATATATAAGTATAAGTTCAGTCTTTACTTTTTTTAATGTGGGAGTATTCCAACACTCTCCGATACTTATGGCCTCTTTTAGGTCCAACAAGTGTCTCTTTTGGACATAGATGGATATATGTAAATTGAAGCCCATTTGAGTCTCTTTTGGCTCTGATATCATGTTAAAATATGGATGTTTAATTTAAAATCAATTAACAATGAGTGGAGAGATCTATCTATATATAATTACAAGTCCTACTTACTTTTTCTAACGTTGGACTATTCCAACAAAAGCTATGTTATTCTTATGTGACTCTTGATCATCTCTTTCATTTTTCTGTACCTTATTAGCCATTAAACTTCCGATAAGTTGCTCCAGAGAAAGTGTCGATAGATCATTTGCTTCTTCAATCGTTGTAGTCCTTTTTCTTCTAATAATTTGTGAGCAAATGAAGAATTTTCGTAACCGGATCAGTTTTTGTACATACTTTGCTAAAACTTTGAAGACTATTAGTAATATTAGTGAAACGTGTAAACATATCAACTATGTTTTCTTTTGGTTTCATCTTAAATAGTTCATATTTGTGTACAAGTAAGTTAATCTTAGTTTTCTTTACATGACTAGTGCCTTTATGAGTAACCTTTGAAGTGTGTCACATTTCATATGCAGAGATGTATGTAGAAACTCGAGAAAACTTAGTTTTACTAGAGAACAATATAAAGCATTCATAGATTTAGCATTTAAATTAGTCCTTTTTTTTAAATAAATCATCCCAAATATTAAAATTTGTAGTAGGAGGAGAATACTTATTAATTACAATATTCCAAAGTTCAAAATCTAATTTCTGCAAATAGATTATCATTCTACGCTTCTAATAACTATAATTAAAACCATCAAATAGAGGAAGCCTTGTTGTAGAATGACCTTCAGCAAAAGTTGAAAAAATAAGTGCAACCATAGCAAAAATAAATCAAAAAATAAACCAAAAATACAACAACTAAAAACCTTACTATGATACTAATTGTAGGATTGAAAAATACACTTTAGAAAATAGATTAACCAAAATATATGTTGTTGTAAACAAATAAATCAATCAAGCACCAGACTTAATAGATCTCATCGAAGTAATTGAGAACATTCACCAAAAGATCATTCACACAAGCATATACAAAGATTTATACTGGTTCGGGCTCTGTCCTACTCCAGTCTTCATGTACCACTACTTTGTGAAATTTCACTACTATTCTTCCTTAAAAGGGTAGAGAAATACCCATTTACACCTCTCATTGAATCTTTCACAAATTGAAGAATTCAAGCACACATTCTCTTAAAATAGAAGATTGTGAAATCAAAGATCATATGATCACAAAAGAAATGAAGTTTATGGTGATCTTGAAAGGCTTGAAGAAATTAAAAAGTGTATGTAGTCTTATGTCTTCAAAAGTCTTGAATGCCTATTTGTAAACCTGTAAAAAAATAGCTGTTATAATAAAACATGTTGGCATCTGCAGCACTTAGTAGATGTCCAAAAAGTTACTGATATGAAACAGAGCTCCAACAGATGTTTGAAAATCTATTGTGTTGAATCCATGCCTCAGTAGACATCTACAGTGGACGTTCATTTTTGCTCTGTGTTGATGCCCTCCTCAGGTGGACGTCCAGGCAGACGTTCGTTTTTGACTAAAAATGACTTTTTTGAAATAAATATTGTTTTGTACTTGCAACAATTACTCCACCAAAATGGCAACAACCCAAAATATCTCTAACAACCAATTTCAAATCTCATTGATCATAAATATCTTGTTTAATAAACTATCTTTGCACTTGAAAAGATCTGACATTTAAATTCAAACTTCAAATCAAATTAAACTTCAAACATCGTCAAAATATAAATCCAGTTTCTAACAATTTTCATTGCAGTATGGTGAGACACCACTTCATATGGCAGCAAAAAATGGTTCTAGTGAAGTAGCTCATTTGTTGCTTGATCATGGTGCTTTTGTGGAGGCTAAAGCCAATGTTAGTTTTTCTTTACCTTGAAGTTTTGTTTTCCCACTACTTCAATAACGTAAGAATGAGATCCTTCCTTGTTGAGAGCTTCCTTGACATGTTCTAATTTACGTACTTCTATTGGCTACTTCTTATTTTCAATGAAGAATGGTATGACAGCACTACATCTGGCTGTGTGGCACTCACTTCGAGTTGAAGACTGCAGTACAGTCAGTATCTTGTTAAAGTACAATGCCGATTGTGACGTGAAGGACAATGTATGCCTTTTCTCTGTTCAATTGTTTTTGGAATTCAGTATAGCTTATACTTGTGTAAAGCTCCACAGTTGATGACTAGATTCTGTTATTTGACAGGATGACATGACTCCTCTAAATCATCTTTCACAAGGTGCGGGCAGTGAAAAGTTACAGGAACTACTTCACAAATATATTGAAGAACAGCGAAAGAAGAAGTCTCTTGAAATATGCAATGAAGCTAAAGCCAAGATGATGGAGTTTGAAATAGCCATCTCAAATGTTGTGGGTTTGCATGACCTGAAGTTACAACTGCGCAAGTGGGCAAAAGGAATGATTATGGATGAGAGACGAAGGGCATTAGGTCTGACTGTTGCAGCCAGGAAGCTTCCACATATGGCATTCCTTGGCAACCCAGGAACAGGTAAGTTTTATGTCCTTTGCAATATTATGGTTATATAATGTTTGTTTGGGTGAGATCTGTTTCTGCAGATGCTGCTATTGATCTTAGAATCCCATTAAAGATTTTACACTGAAATTTCGTTCTGGCTAAAACAAATTTGGCGACATGGATGATGAAGCAAATAGAATAGCGTTTTATCTATCCAATAACTCTTTGTTAAGGAAGGCTGAAATTTATCCCACTCCATATATTTTCATTGTTTTTTGTTATTTAGGGAGCTTGTGTCTATATTTCTTTGTTGTGTAAAAATGAACATGAAGATAACTTAATTGTTATTTTTGTAGTGCTGAAATAAGTAAAGTATACCATTTAAAAATAAGCAGGTATACAGACATAATATCATTCATTGGAAATGCTGTATTTGTGAATTTATGTTAATGTTTAATTGTTTGAACAATTTGCTATCTCCACTATTAACAACTTATTCTTGAGTTTAACTTTCTTGACAGATTATAATTTTTTTATCCAATCTTTACCTTACGCATTTTACATACAGCAATAGTGACCAATTCTCTGGAAAAAGATCGAGCTCGTATAATTTTTGCATACAGTTTATCTTTCCTATTTCTTGCCTCTTTGTTTTCCTTGTATTAGAAAATTGTGTTAGCATGATTGGCAATGTACAGCTCTATAGAGTTTTGAACTTTCCTCTTCTATGCTTCTTTATTTGTACTTTGTGCAATAGGGAAAACAATGGTTGCTAGAATCCTTGGGAAGCTCCTCCATATGATTGGTGTACTGCCTACTGATAAAGTAACCGAGGTGCAAAGAACTGATCTAGTAGGTGAATTCGTGGGACATACAGGACCAAAGACCAGGCGCAAGGTATATGTCAAAATTTTCTAATGACAATTCATTTGTTCTAAATTTTGATGCCCTAGATCTGTCTTTTCTGGGTTCAATCTTTCTGTAAGTTAACCTAATATTCTTTTGGTTTTAGCTTGCAATCTCATATATCTTCTGGCTGATATTCCACATCTCTAAACTTAAAAAATTAGTGAACAATTTGGACATGTTCTGTGTATTTGTGTTATACGAAAAGTGTCCATATATTAATTGTGGGCCAGTTACCTCTCTTTATAGCCTTTTCTTCGATGTAAAATTTTCATATAGCTGGTTGCATTACCTGAACGTTCATATTTAACATTTTTGTACAGATCAAAGAAGCTGAAGGAGGAATCCTGTTTGTAGATGAAGCATACAGGTTAATACCAATGCAAAAGACAGATGACAAAGACTATGGCTTAGAGGCATTGGAAGAGATAATGTCATTTATGGATGGTGGGAAGATTGTTGTGGTCTTTGCTGGTTATGAAGAACCCATGAAGCGTGTCATAACATCGAATGAGGGTTTCTGCAGACGAGTGACTAAGTTTTTCCATTTTGGTGACTTGAATGCTATGGAACTTGCAGAAATTCTACATCTGAAAATGAAGAATCAAGAGGCGGATGGTCCAGTATATGGGTTTAAATTGCATCCATCCTGTAGCATAAATGCTATTGCGGATTTAATTGAGAGAGATACCACAGAGAAACAGAGGAAGGATATGAATGGTGGCCTGGTGGATCCGTTGCTTGTGAATGCTCGAGAGAATTTGGACCTTAGGCTTGGCTTTGATTGCACTGATGCTGAAGGTTTAGTCACAATCACGATGGAAGACTTAGAAGCAGGCCTTGCGTTGCTTACTCGGTGAAGTTTAGCAGTTTTTTCTAAACATAGTGGTCAATTAAACAAAAAGAAAAGAAAGGAGATGAGATGAAACTTCGTACAAGCAAGGCTTTCCGCTTATGCTGGTTTAGGCACTTGCTATATTATTTGTTTATTGATTCATTTTCAAGTCATGTGCTTATACAAGAACATTATCACTCTATGTATGCTTCTTCTTTACGTGGGCAATGCAACTGATGGTGTTAGTCAGTGGACTGGCTGAATCGTGAACCTGAGAGCTTGGAATGTTCTGTACGCTTTCTCATGGCCGTGTTTTGGAAGCTACATCAGCAGCATTGAACTTACTTAGTCGAAAGCTATTGTTATATTACTGAAACATCACATCGTAATGATCAAATGCACGTATAAATATTCGTTTGGTAGGAGTCTGGAATGGCGATTAGCACATGAATAGCCTGTGAACATGGTTACCTTTTTTTAGCTTACCTTGGTCGTTCCAGAGGGATAAAATGTGCTTAGGGGTGGCAACGGGTTGGGTCTACCTATACTTAGATCCAGACTCATCTTATTTCATGGGTCTGGGTCTTAAATTTAGGATCCAGACCCAGACTTATAAAGATAACGGGTCTGGGTCCGGGTCTTAGGTCTAATAGGTCCTCCAACTTATTTTCATTTTTTTGAAGAAAATAATTTTTTAATTAAACTTAAAACATTGTAAATAAATGTGTTAAACAATTCTCTATCAATACACATATATCATGAATAAAATACAACCATAAATAAATATATAACATGAACAATATCATGAACCATTGATAGTTGAACA
>JAMKQA010001634.1:0-33026 GCA_024699735.1 Posidonia australis | reverse complement strand
CCATTAGGCACGGATCACACATGCATCATTGCATCTTGTTTGCTTTCTACCTTTTTTGGTGTTTTCTTGGTTTTCCTCGTCTTTCCATTAAAAGACTATGTGGCGACTCCTTTCCTTATCCTTTTGTCTTCCCTTTGGTGTTTCCGAGTCTTGTCTCTTCCTCCGGATTCACCATTTTCGCCGTTACTATATCGGACCTCCCAGTGTGTTTCCGCACACCGGAGTAAGGTTTGGTGAACCGCGCCCAGGGGTTCCACTGGCATGGTCACACTTGTACAACGGCAGTGACTCGGTTCACTCTTGGCAGTACCTAACTGTTGCCTATACAACGGAAGCAACTTGGTTCGCCCTTGGCAGTTCCCAGCCGCTGCCTGTACAATGGCAGCGACTCGACTCACTCTTAGCAGTTCCCATCCGCTGCCTGTACACCGGCAGCAGCTTGGTTCACTCTTGGCGGTTCTTAGCCGCAGCCTTTACACTGGCAGCGACTCGATTCACTCTTGGCGGTTCCCAGCCGCTGCTTGTACACCAGCAGTGTCTCAGTTCACTCCTGGCGGTTCCTAGCAGCAACCGGTACATTGGAAGCGACTCGGTGCACCTTTGGCAGTTCCCAGCCGCTGCCTATACACCGGTAGCGACTCGACTCACTCTAGGCAATTCCCAGCTGCAGCCTGTACACCAGAAGCGACTCAGTTCACCCTTGGTGGTTCGTAGCCGTTGCTTGTACACCAGCAGCGACTCGACTCACTCTTGACGGTTCCCACCCGCTGCCAGCACACCGGCAGTGACTCGATTCACTCTTGGCATTTCCTAGCCGCTGCTTGTACACCGGCAACGACTCGGTTCACTCTCAACGATTCCCAGCTGCAGCATGTACACCGACAGCGACTTGGTTCACTCTTCGCTGTTCCCAGTCGCTGCTTGTACACCGACAGCGTCTCAGTTCACTCTTGGCTGTTCCTAGCAGTTACTTGTACACCTGAAGTGACTCGGTTCGCCCTTGGCAGTTCCCAGCCGCAGCCTATACACCGGCAGTGACTCGACTCACTCTTGCCTGTTCCCAGCGCTGCCAGCACACCGGCAGTGACTCAGTTCACTCTTGGCGTTTCCCAGTCGTTGTTTGTACACCGGCATCGACTCGGTTCACTCATGGTGGTTCCCAGCTGCTGCCTGTACACCGGCAGTGACTCGGTTCACTCTTGGCGGTTCCCAACCGCTGCCGGTACACCGGTAGCGACTCGGTTCACACTTGGCGGTTCCGAGTCGTTGCCTGTACACCGGCAGTGACTCGGTTCACTCTTGGCGGTACCCAGCTGTTGCCTGTACACGAGAAGCGACTCGGTTTGCCCTTGGCGGTTCCCAGCTGCTGCCTATACAACCGCAGCGACTCGACTCACTCTTGGCTGTTCCCAGCCGCTGCCAGCACACCGGCAGCGACTCGGTTCACACTTGGCGTTTCCCAACCGCTGCCTGTACACCGGAAGCGACTCGGTTCACTCTTGGCGGTTCCCAACCACTACTTGTACACTGGTAGCGACTCGGTTCACACTTGGTAGTTCCCAGTCGTTGCCTGTACAATGGTAGTGACTCGGTTCACTCTTGGCGGTACCCAACTGCTGCCTATACACTGGAAGCGACTCGGTTCACCCGTGGCGGTTCCAAGTCGCTGGTTGTACACCGACAGCGACTCGGTCACTCTTGGCAGTTCCTAGTCATTGCTTGTACACCGGCAGCGACTCGATTCAAACTTGGCGGTCCCAACCGCAGCCTATACACGGGCAGTGACTCGGCTCACTCTTGGCGGTTCTCAGTCGCTGCCGGTACACCAGCTATGACTCGGTTCACTCTTGGCGGTTCCCAGCTGCAGCCTGTACATCGAAGGCGACTCGGTTCGCCCGTGGTGGTTCCCAACCGCTATTTGTACACCAGCAGCGACCCAGTTCACTCATGGCATTTCCCAATCGCTGCCTGTACACCAGCAGCGACTCAGTTCACACTTGGTGGTTCCCAGCCACTGCCAATACACCAACAGTGACTCGGTTCTCTCTTGGTGGTTCCCAGCCGCAGCCTGTACACCGTTTGTGACTCAGTTCACTCCGGGCAGTTCCTTGCCACTGCCAGTACACCAGCAGTGACTCGGTTCACTCCGGGCAGTTCCTTGCCGCTACCAGTACACCGGCTGCGACTCGGTTCACTCTTGGCATTTCCCAGCCGCTGCATGTGTACCGGTAAGGACACAGCTCACTCTTGGCAGTACCCTGCCGCAGCCAGTACACCGTATGCGACTCGATTCACTCTTGGCGGTTCCTAGCCGCAACCTATACCCCGGCAGTGACTCGATTCAATCTTGGCGGTTCCCAGCCGCAGCCTATACATGTGCAGTGACTCGGCTCACTCTTGGCGGTTCTCAGTCGCTGCCTGTACACTAACTGTGACTCGGTTCACTCTTGGCGGTTCTCAGTTGCTGCCTGTACACCGAAGGCGACTCGGTTCGCCCATGGCGGTTCCAAGCCGCTACCTGTACACTGGCAGTGACTCAGTTCACTCTTGGCGTTTCCCAACCGCTGCTTGTACACCGGCAGCGACTCGGTTCACACTTGGTGGTTCCCAGCCATTGCCAATACACCGACAGCGACTCGGTTCACTCATGGTGGTTCCCAGCCGCAACCTGTACACTGTTTGCGACTCGGTTCCTTGCCACTGCCAGTACACCGACAGCGACTCGGTTCACTCTTGACAATTCCCAGCCGCTTCGTGTACACCGGCTGCGACTCGGTTCACTCATGGCATTTCCCAGCCGCTACATGTGTACCGATAATGACACAATTCACTCTTGGCAATACCCTGCCGCAGCCAGTACACCGTCTGCGACTCGGTTCACTCTTGGCAGTTCCCAGCCGCAGCCTGTACCCCGGCAGCGACACGGTTCACTCATGGCTGGTCCCAACTGCTGCCTGTACACTGGCAACGACTCGGTTCACTCTTGGCGGTTCCCAGCCACTGCTTGTACGCCGGTAGCGACTCGGTTCACACATGGCGATTCCTAGCATTTGCCTGTACACCGGTAGTGACTCGGTTCACTCTTGGCGGTACCCAACTATTGCCTATACAACGGAAGCGACTCGGTTCGCCTTTGGTAGTTCGCAGCCGCTGCTTGTACAACGGCAGCGACTCAACTCACTCTTGGTGGTTCCCAGCCGCTGCCTGTACACTGACAGCGACTCGGTTCACTCTTGGCGATTCACAGCCGCTGCCTGTACACCGACAGCGTCTCAGTTCGCTCTTGGCAGTTCCTAGCAGCTACCTGCACACCGGAAGCGACTCGGTGCACCCTTGACGGTTCTGCACCCTTGACGGTTCCCAACCGTTGCCTTTACACCAGCAGCGACTTGACTCACTCTAGGCAATTCCCAGCTACTGCCTGTACACCAGAAGCGACTCGGTTAGCCCTTGGTGGTTCCCAGCCACTGCTTGTACACCGGCAGTGACTCGACTCACTCTTGGCGGTTCCCAGCCGCTGCTAGCACACCAGCAGCAACTCGGTTCACTCTTGGCATTTCCAAGCCGCTGTTTGTACACCGGCAGCGACTCGGTTCACTCCTGGCGGTTCCTAGCAGCTACCTATACACCGGAAGCAACTCGGTTCGCCCTTGGCAGTTCCCAACCGCTGCTTATACACCGATAGCGACTCGACTCACTCTTGGCATTTCCCAACTGCTGCTAGCACATCGACAGCGACTCGGTTCACTCTTGGCGGTTCCCAGCCGCTGCCTGTACACCGGTAGTGACTTGGTTCACATTTGGCGGTACCCAGTTGTTGCCTGTACACCGGAAGCGACTCGATTTGCCTTTGGCGATTCCCAACCGCTGCCTGTACACCAGCAGCGACTCGGTTCACTCTTGGCATTTTCCAGCTGTGTCTTGTACACCGGCAACGACTCGGTTCATTCCTGGTGTTTGCCAGCCACTGCCTGTACAATGGCAGCGACTTGGTTCACTCTTGGCGGTTATCAGCCGTAGCCTGTAGACCGGCAGCGACTCGATTCACACTTGGCGGTTCCCAGCCGTTGCCTGTACATTGGCAGTGACTCGGTTCACTCTTGGCAGTACCCAGCTGTTGCCTGTACATGGGAAGCGACTCGGTTCGCCCTTGGTGGTTCCCAGCCGCTGCCTATACACCAGCAGCGACTTGGTTCACTCTTGGCGGTTCCCAACCGCTGCCTGTACATCAACAGCAACTCGGTTCACTCTTGGCGGTTCCCAGCCATTGCCAGCACACCGGCAGCGACTCAGTTCACTCTTGGCGTTTCCCAGCCGCTGCCTGTACACCGGCAACGACTCGGTTCAGTCTTGGCGGTTCCCAGCCGCTGCTTGTACACCGACAGCTACTCGGTTCACTCTTGGCTGTTCCAGCCACTGCCTGTACACTGGTAGCGACTCGGTTCACACTCGGTGTCGTTGCCTGTACACCGGCAGTGACTCGATTCACTCTTGGCGGTACCCAGCTGCTGCCTGTACACCGGAAGCGACTCGGTTCACCTTTGGCGGTTCCCAGCCACTGCCTGTACACCGGCAGCGACTTGGTTCACTCTTGGTGTTTCCCAACAACTGCCTGTACACCGGCAGGGACTCGGTTCACACTTGGTGGCTCCCAGCCAAAGCCAATACACCGACAGCGACTCGGTTCACTCTTGGTGGTTGCCAGCCGCAGCCTGTACACCGTTTATGGCTCGGTTCACTCCAGGCGGTTCCCAACCGCTACCAGTACACCGGTAGTGACTTCGTTCACTCTTGGCGATTCCCTGCCGCTACCTGTACACCGGTAGCGACTCGGTTCACTCTTGGCATTTCCCAACCGCTGCATGTACATCGACAGCAACTCAGTTCACTCTTGGCGGTTCTCAGCCGCAGCCTGTACACCAGTAGCGTCTCAGTTCACTCTTGGCGATTCCCAGCTACTACTAGTACACTGAAAGCAACTCAGTTTGCCTTTGTGGTTCCCAGTCACTGCCTGTACACCGGCTGCGACTCGACTCACTCTTGGTGGTTCCAAGCCACTGCCAGCTCATTGGCAGCGACCCAGTTCACTCCTGGCATTTCCCTAACGCTGCTTGTACACCGACAGTGACTCGGTTCACTCCTGGTAGTTCCCAACCGCTGCCTGTACAATAGCAGCGACTCGGTTCACTCATGGCGGTTCTCAACCGCTGCCTGTACAACGGTAGCGACTCGGTTCACTCTTGGCGCTTGCCAGTCGTTGCTTGTACACCCACAGCGACTCGACTCACTCTTAGCGGTTACCAGCTGTTGCCTGTACACCGGAAGCGACTGAGTTCGCCTTTGGCGGTTCCCAATCGCTGCCTGTACACTGGCAATGACTCGACTCACTCTTGGCTATTCCCAACCGCTGCCAGCACACCGGCAGCTACTCGGTTCACTCTTGGCGTTTCCCAGCCGCTGCTTGTACACCAGCAACGACTCGGTTCATTCCTGGAGGTTGCTAGCCGCTACCTGTACATCGACAGCAACTCGGTTCACTGTTGGCGGTTCTCAGCCGTAGCTTGTAGACCGGCAGCGACTCGTTTCACTCTTGGCGGTTCCCATCCGCTGCTTGTACACCGACAGCGACTTGGTACACACTTGATGGTTCCCAGTCGTTGCTTGTACATCGGTAGTGACTCAGTTCACTCTTGGCGGTTCCCAACAGTTGCTGGTACACCGGTAGTGACTCGATTCACTCTTGGTGGTACCCAATTGTTGCCTACACACCGGAAGCGACTCGACTCACTCATGGTGGTTCCCAGCAGCTACCTGTACACCGGCAGTGACTCGGTTCACTCTTAGCGGTTCGAGCCGCTACCTGTACACTGGCAGCAACTCGGTTCACTCATGGCGGTTCCAGCCACTACCTGTACACCGGCAGCGTCTCAGTTCACTCTTGGTGGTTCCTAGCAGCTACCTGTACACCGGAAGCGACTCGGTGGGCCCTAGACGGTTCCCAGCCACTGCCTATGCACCGGAAGCAACTCGACTCACTCTAGGCAATTCCCAGCTGCTGCCCGTACACTGGAAGCGACTCGATTAGCCCTTGGCAGTTCCCAGTTGCTACTTGTACACCGGCAGCGACTCGTCTCACTCTTGGCAGTTCCCAGCCGCTGCTAGCACACCAGCAGCGACTCCGTTCACTCTTGGCATTTCCTAGCTACTGCTTGTACACCGGCAGCGACTCGGTTCACTCCTGGCAGTTCCCAGCTGCTGCCTATACAACGGCAGCGACTCGGTTCACTCTTGGCGATTCACAGCTGCAGCATTTACACCGGCAGCGACTCAGTTCACTCTTGGCGATTCCCAGCCGCTACATGTACACCGGTAGCAACTCGGTTCACTCTTCGCGGTTCCCAGCCGCTGCCTGTTCACCGGCTGCGTCTCAGTTCACTCTTGGCGCTTTTTAGCAGCTACCTATACACCAGAAGCGACTCGATTCTCCCTTGGCGGTTCCCAACCGTTGCCAATACACCGGCAGCGACTCGACCCACTCTTGGCAATTCCCAGCCGCTGCCAGCACACCGGCAGCGACTCGGTTCACTCTTGGTGTTTCCCAGCAGTTGTTTGTACACTAGCATCAACTCGGTTCACTCATGGCGATTCCCAGCCGCTGCCTGTACACCAGCAGTGACTCGGTTCACTCTTGGTGGTTCCCAGCCACTACATGTACATCGGTAGCGACTCGATTCACACTTGGCGGTTCCCAGTTGTTGCCTGGACACCGACAGTGACTCAGTTCACTCTTGGCGGTACCCAGCTATTGCCTGTACACCGGTAGCGACTCGGTTCGCCCTTGGCAGTTCCCAGCCGCTGCCTGTACACCGGTAGCGACTCAGTTCACACTTGGCAGTTCCCATCCATTGCCTATACACCGGCAGTGACTCAGTTCACTCTTTGCGGTACCCAACTGTTGCCGGTACAATGGTAGCGACTCGGTTCGCCCATGGCGGTTCCCAACCGCTGCTTGTACACCGGCAGCGACTCGGTTCACACTTGGTGGTTCCCAGCCACTGCCAATACACCGACAGCGACTCGGTTCACTCTTGATGGTTCCCAGCTGCAGCCTGTACACCGTTTGCTACTCGGTTCACTCTAGGCGGTTCCCAACCGCTACCAGTGCACCGACAGCGACTCGGTTCACTCTTAGCGATTCCCTGCCGCTGCCTGTACACTGGTAGAGACTTGGTTCACTCTTGGCATTTCCCAGCCGCTGCATGTACACCGGCAGCGACTCGGTTCACTCTTGGTGGTTCCAAGCCACTGCCTATACACCGATAGCATCTTAGTTCACTCTTGGCGACTCCCAGCTGCTACCGGTACACTGAAAGCGACTCGGTTCACCCTTGGTGGTTCCCAGTCGCTGCCTGTACACCGGCTACGACGCAACTCACTCTTGGTGGTTCCAAGCCGCTGCCAGCACACCAGCAGCGACTCGGTTCACTCTTGGCGTTTCCCAGCCGCTACTTGCATACCAGCAGCGACTCGTTTCACTCCTAGTGGTTCCCAACTGCTACCTGTACAATGGTAGCGACTTGGTTCACTCATGGCGGTTCCCAGCCGTGCCGGTACAACGGCAGTGACTCGGTTCACACTTGGCGCTCCCCAGCCGTTGCTTGTACACTAGCAGCGACTCGACTCACTATTGGCGGTAACCAGCCGCTGCCAGCACACTGGCAGCAACTCGGTTCACTCTTGGCGTTTCCCAGCCATTGCTTGTACACCGGCAGCGACTCGGTTCACTCTTGGCGGTTCCAAGCTGCTACCAGCACACCGGCAGCGACTCAGTTCACTCTTGGCGTTTCCCAACCACTGCTTGCACATCGACAGCGACTCGGTTCACTCCTGGCAGTTCCCAACCGCTGCCTGTACAATGGCAGCGACTCGGTTCACTCATGGCGTTTCCCAGCCGCTGCCGGTACAACGGCAGCAACTCGGTTCACTCTTGGCGCTCCCCAGCCGTTACCTGTACACCAGCAACGACTCGACTCACTATTGGCGGTTACCAGCCGCTGCCAGCACACTGGCAGCGACTCGGTTCACTCTTGGTGGTTCCCAGCCGCTGCCTATACACCGGTAGCATCTTAGTTCACTCCTGGCGATTCCCAGCTGCTACCGGTACACTGAAAGTGACTCGGTTCGCCCATGGTGGTACCCAGTCGCTGCCTGTACACCGGCTGCGACGCAACTCACTCTTGGCAGTTCCAAGCCGCTGCCACACACCAGCAGCGACTCGGTTCACTCTTGGTTTTTCCCAGCCGCTGCTTGCACACCGGTAGCGACTCGGTTCACTCCTGGCAGTTCCCAACCGCTGGCTATACAATGGCCGCGACTCGGTTCACTCATGGCGGTTCCCAGCCGCTACCGGTACAACGGCAATGACTCGGTTCACTCATGGCGGTTCCCAGCCGCTGCCGGTACAACAGCAGTGACTCGGTTCACTCATGGCAGTTCCCAGCCGATACAACGACAACGACTCGGTTCACTCTTGGTGCTCCCCAGCCGTTGCCTATACACCAGCAGCGACTCGACTCACAATTGGCGGTTACCAGCCACTGCCAGCACACTAGCAGCGACTCGGTTCACTCATGGCGTTTCCCAGCAGCTGCCTGTACACCGGCAGCGACTTGGTTCACTCCTGGCGGTTCCCAGCCGCTACCTGTACATCGGCAGCAACTCGGTTCACTCTTGGCGGTTCCCAGCCATTGCATGTACTCCGGTAGTGACTCGGTTCACACTTGGCGATTCCCAGAGGTTGCTCATACACCGGCTGCGACTCGGTTCACTACTGGCTGTTCCCAGCCGTTGCCTGTACAATGGCAGCGACTCGGTTCACTCTTGGCAGTTCCAAGCCGCTGCCAGCACACCGACAGCGATTCGGTTCACTCATGGCGTTTCCCAGCCGCTGCTTGTACACCGGTAGCGACTCGGTTCACTCCTGGCGGTTCCCAGCCGCTGCCTGTACAACGACGGCGACTCGGTTCACTCTTGGCGGTTCCCAGCCGCTACTTATACATCGGCAGCGACTCGGTTCACTCTTGGCAGTTCCCAGCCGTTGCCTGTACACCGGCAGCGACTCGACTCACTCTTAGGGGTTACCAGTCGCTGCCAGCACACTGGCAGCGACTCGGTTCACACTTGGCGTTTTCCAGCCACTTCTTGTACATCGGCAGCGACTCAGTTCACTCTTGTCGGTTCCCAGCCGCTGCCTGTACACCGGCAGCGACTCGGTTTACACTTGGCGGTTCCCAGCCGCTGCTTGCACACCAGTAGCGACTCAGTTCCCATGTGGCGGTTCCCAACCGTAGCCTGTTAGCCGACAGTGACACGGTTCACTCTTGGCGGTTCCCAGCCGCTGCCTGTACGCTGGTAGCGACTCGACTCACTCTTGGCTGTTCCAAGCCGTTGGCAGCACACCGGCAGCGACTCGGTTCTCTCTTGGCGTTTCCCAGCCACTGCCTGTACATCAGCAGCGACTTGGTTCACGCTTGGCGGTTCCCAGCCGCTGCCTATACATCGACAACGACTCGTTTCACTCTTGGCGGTTCCCAGCCACTGCCTGTACACCGGTAGTGACTCGGTTCACACTTGACGGTACCCAGCTCTTGCCTGTATATCGGAAGCGACTCGGTTCGCCTTTGGCGGTTCCCAGCCGCTACCTGTACACTGGTAGTAACTCGACTCACTCTTGCCAGTTCCCAGCCACTGCCAGCACATCGGCAGCTACTCGGTTCACTCTTGGCGTTTCCCAACTGCTGGTTGTACACCGGCAACGACTCGGTTCAATCCTGGCGGTGCCAGCCGCTGCCTGTATAATGACAGTTACTCGGTTCACTCTTGGCGGTTCTCAGCCGTAGCCTGTAGATCGGCAGCGACTCGGTTCACTCTCGGCGGTTCCCAACCGCTGCCTGTACACCGGCAGCGACTCGGTTCACACTTGGCGGTTCCCAGCCGCTGCTTGTACGTCGGTAGCGACTCGGATCACACTTGGCTGTTCCCAACAGTTGCCTGTACACTAGCAGTGACTCGGTTCACTCTTGGCGGTACCCAGTTGCTGCCTGTACACCGGAAGCGACTCGGTTCGCCTTTGGCAGTTCCCAGCCGCTGCCTAAACATTGGCAACGACTTGCCTCACTCTTAGCGGTTCCCAGCCGCAACCAGCACACTGGCAGCGACTCGGTTCACTCTTGGCATTTCCCAGCCACTGCTTGTACACCGGTAGCGACTCGGTTCACTCCTGGCGGTTCCCAACTACCGCCTGTACAACGGCAGCGACTCGACTCACCCTTGGCGATTCCCAGCCGCTACCTGTACACCAGTAGTGACTCGGTTCACTCTTGGTGGTTCTTAGCTGTAGAATTTACACCGGCAACGACTCGGTTCACTCTTGGCGGTTCCCAGCCGCTGCCGGTACACCGGCAGCATCTCAATTCACTCTTGGTGGATCCTAGCAACTACCTGTACACCGGAAGCGACTCGGTGCTCCCTTGGCGGTTCCCTGCCATTGCCTATACACCAGCAGCGACTCGACTCACTCTAGGCAATTCCCAACTGCTGCCTGTACACCGGAAGCGACTCGGTTAGCCCATGGCGGTTCCCAGCCGCTGCTTGTACACCACCAGCGACTCAACTCACTCTTGGCGGTTCCCAGCCACTACCAGCACACCGGTAGCGACTCCGTTCACTCATGGCATTTCCTAGCCGCTATACAAGCAGCGACTCGATTCACTCCTGGCGGTTCCCAGTCGTTACCTATACAACGGCAGCGACTCGGTTAACTCTTGGCGATTCTCAGCAGCTGTCTGTACACCGACATCTACTCGATTCACTCATGGCGGTTCACAGCCGCTGCCTGTACACCGACAGTGACTCGGTTCACTCTTGGCGGTTCCCAGCCGCTGCCTGTACACCAGTATCTACTCGATTCACACATGGCGGTTCCCAGCTGTTTCCTGTGCACCGGCAGTGACTCATTTCACTCTAGGCGGTACCCGACTGTTGCCTGTACACCAGCAGCGACTCGGTTCACTCTTGGCGGTTCCCAACCGCTGCCTGTACACTGGTAGCAACTCGATTCACTCTTGGCGGTTCCCAGCCGCTGCCTATACGCCGGTAGTGACTCTGTTCACACTTGGCTGTTCCCAGCAGTTGCCTGTACACTAGCAGTGACTCAGTTCACTCTTGGCGGTACCCAGCTGCTGCCAGTACACCAGCAGCGACTCGACTCACTCTTGGTGGTTCCCA
This sequence comes from Posidonia australis, assembly GCA_024699735.1. Classification (NCBI taxonomy): domain Eukaryota; kingdom Viridiplantae; phylum Streptophyta; class Magnoliopsida; order Alismatales; family Posidoniaceae; genus Posidonia; species Posidonia australis. The sequence continues at coordinate 21,740 of JAMKQA010001634.1, read as the reverse complement.
GTCGTTGCCAGCACATCGGTAACAACTCGGTTCACTCTTGCCGTTTCTCAACCGCTACCTGTACACCGGCAGCGACTCGGTTCACTCTTGGTGGTTCCCAGCCACAACCTGTACACCGACAGCGACTCGGTTTACTCTTGGCAGTTCCCAGCCGCTGCCTGTACACCGATAGTGACTCAGTTCACTCTTGGCGGTTCCCAGCCGCAGCCTGTACGCTGGTAGTGACTTTGTTCACACTTGGCTGTTCCCAGCAGTGACTCGGTTCACTCTTGGCGGTACCCAGCTGCTGCCAGTACACCAGCAGCAACTCGACTCACTCTTGGCGGTTCCCAGCCGTTGCCAGCACACCGGCAACGACTTGGTTCTCTCTTGGCGTTTCCTAGCCACTGCCAGTACACCGGCAGCGACACGGTTCACTCTGGGCGGTTCCCAGACGCTGCCTGTACACCGACAACGACTCGGTTCACTCTTGGCGATTCCCAACCGCTGCCTGTTCACCGGTAGTGACTTGGTTCACACTTGGCGGTACCCAGTTGTTGCTTGTACACCGGAAGCGACTCGGTTCGCCTTTGGCGGTTCCCAGCCGCGGCTTATACACCGGCAGCGACACGACTCACTCTTGGCTTTTCCCAGCTGCAGCCAGCACACCGGCAGCTACTCGGTTCACTCTTGGCGTTTCCCAGCCGCTGCTCGGTTCATTCCTGGCGGCTGCCAGCCGCTGCTTGTACAACGGCAGCGATTCGGTTCACTCTTGGAGTTTCTCAGCCATAGCCTGTAGACCGGCAGTGGCTCGGTTCACTCTTGGCGGTTCCCAGCCGCTGCCTGTACACCGGTAGTGACTCGGTTCACTCATGGTGGTTCCCAGCCACTGCCTGTATGCCGGTAGCGACTCGGTTCACACTTGGCTGTTCCCTGCAGTTGCCTGTACGCTAGCAGTGACTCGGTTCACTCTTGGCAATACCTAGCTACTGCCTGTACAATGGCAGTGACTCAACTCACTCTTGGCGGTACCCAGCCGCTACCAGCACACCTGCAGCGACTCGGTTCACTCTTGGCAATTCCCAACCGCTGCCTGTACACCGGTAGTGACTCGATTCACTCTTGGAGGTTCCCAGCCGCTGCCTGTACACCGACAGCTACTCGGTTCACTCTTGGCGGTTCCCAGCCGCTGCCTGTACACCGGTAGTGACTCGGTTCACACATGGTGGTTCCCAGTCGTTGCCTGTACACCTGTACTGACTCGGTTCACTCTTGGCGATACCCAACTACTGCCTGTACACTGGAAGCGACTAGGTGCGCCCGTAGCGGTTCCCAGCCATTGGTTGTACACCAACAGTGACTTGGTCACTCATGGCGGTTCCCAGCCATTGCTTGTACACCAGCAGCGACTCGGTTCACTCTTAGCGGTGCCCAGCCGCCGCCTATACACGGGCAGTGACTCGGTTCACTCTTGGCGGTTCCCAGCCACTACCTGTACACCGGTAGCGACTCAGTTCACACTTGGAAGTTCCCAGTCATTACCTGTACACCGGCAGTGACTCGGTTCACTCTTGGCGGTACCCAGCTGCTACCTGTACACCAGAAGCGACTCGGTTCGCCCGTGGCGGTTCCCAGCCGCTGGTTGTACACCAGCAGCGACTCGGTCACTCATGGCGGTTCCCAGCCATTGCTTGTACACCGGCAGCGACTCGGTTCACTCTTGGCGGTGCCCAGTCGCTGCCTGTACATCGCCAGTGACTCAGTTCACTCTTGGCAATTCCCAGCTGCTGCCTGTACACGGGCAGTGACTCGACTCACTCTTGGCGGTTCTCAATCACTGCCGGTACACCGGCTGTGACTCCGTTCACTCTTGGCGGATCCAAGCAGCTGCTTGTACACCAAAGGTGACTCGGTTTGCCCGTGGCGGTTCCCAACCGCTGCCTGTACACCGGCAGCGACTTGGTTCACTTTTGGCGTTTCCCAACCGTTACCTGTACACCAGCAGCGACTCGGTTCACACTTGGTGGTTCCTAGCCACTGCCAATTCACCAACATCGACTTGGTTCACTCTTGGTGGTTCCCAGCTGCAGCTTCTACACCGTTTGCGACTCGATTCACTCCAGGCCGCTCCCAACCGCTACTAGTACACCAGCAGCGACTCGGTTCACTCTTGGCGATTCCCAGCCACTGCCTGTACACCGGTAGCAACACGGTTCACTCTTGGCAGTTCCTAGCCGCTGGTTGTACACCAGTAGCGTCTCAGTTCACTCTTGGCGATTCCCTGCTGCTACCTGTACACTGGAAGCGACTCGGTTCGCACTTGGTGGTTCCCAACCGCTGCTAGTACACCGGTTGCGACTCGACTCACTCTTGGCCGTTCCAAGCCGCTGCCAGCACACCAGCATCGACTCAGTTCACTCTTGGCGTTTCCTAGCCGCTGCTTGTACACCAGCAGTGACTCGGTTCACTCCTTGCGGTTCCAAGCCGCTGCCTGTACAACGGCAGCGACTCAATTCACTCTTGGCGGTTCCCAGCCGCTGCCAGTACAACGCCAGCGACTTGCTTCACTCTTCGCGGTTCCCAGCCGTTGCCTGTACACTGGCAGTGACTAGACTCACTCTTGGCGGTTACCAGCCACTGCCAGCACACTGGCAGAGACTCGGTTCACTCTTGGCGTTTCCCAGCCGCTGCCTGTACACCAGCAGCGACTTGGTTCACTCATGGCGGTTCCCAGCCGCTGCCTGTAACCGACAACGACTGGGTTCACTCTTGGCGGTTCCCAGCCCCTGTCTGTACACCGGTAGCGACTTGGTTCACATTTGGCGGTTCCCAGCCGCTGCTTGTACACCGGCAGCGACTCGACTCACTCTTAGCGGTTCCCAACCGCTGCCATCACACTGGCAGCGACTCAGTTGACTCTCGGTGTTTCGCAGCCACTGCCTGTACAACGGTAGCGACTCGGTTCGCACATGGTGGTTTCCAGCCTCTGCCTATACGCCGGTAGTGACTCGGTTCACTCATGACGGGTCTCAGCCGCTGCCTGTACACCAGCAGCGACTCGGTTCACTCTTGGCGGTTCCCAGCTACTGCCTGTACACCGGCAGCGACTTGGTTCAATCTTGGCGGTTCCCAGCCGCTGCTTGTACGCCGGTAGTGACTCTGTTCACACTTGGCTGTTACCAAGAGTTGCATGTACACTGGCAGTGACTCGGTTCACTCTTGGCGGTACCCAGCTGCTGCCAGTACACCAGAAGCGACTTGGTTCGCCCTTGGCGGTTCCCAGCAGCTGCCTATACACCGGCAGTGACTCGGTTCACTCTTGGCGTTTCCCAGCCGCTGCCTATACACCGGCAGTGACTCGGTTCACTCTTGGCGTTTCCCAGCCGCTGCTTGTACACCGACAGCGACTCGGTTCACTCCTGGCGGTTCCCAATAGCCGCCTATACAACGGCAGCGACTCCGTTCACTCTTGGCAGTTCCCAGCCACTGCCTATACAACGGCAACTCGAGTCACTCTTATCGGTTCCCAGCCGTTGCCTGTACACTGGCAGCGACTCGACTCACTCTAGGAGGTTACCAACCGTTGCCAGCACACCGACAGCGACTTGGTTCTCTCTTGGCGTTTCCTAGCAGCTGCCTGTACACCGACAGTGACTCGGTTCACTCTTGGCGGTTCCAAGCCGCTGCCTGTACACTGCCAGCAACTCTGTTCGCTCATGGCCGTTCCCAGCCGCTTCTTGTACACCGGTAGCGACTCAGTTCACACTTTGTGGTACCTAGTTGTTGCCTGTACACCGGAAGAGACTCGGTTCGCCTTTGGCGATTCCCAGCCACTGGCTCTACACCGGCAGCGACACGACTCACTCTTGTCTATTCCCAGCCACTGCCATCACACTGGCAGCTACTCGGTTCACTCTTGGCATTTCCCAGCCGCTCCTTGTACACCAGCAACAACTCGGTTCATTCCTGGCGGTTGCCACCCGCTGCCTGTACATCAGCAGCGACTCAGTTCACTCTTGGCAGTTCTCAGCGGTAGCCTGTAGACCGGCAGCGACTCGGTTCACTCTTGGCGGTTCCCAGCCGCTGCTGGTACACCGACAGCGACTCTGTTCACTCTTGGCGGTTCCCAACCGCTGCCTGTACGTCGGTAGCGACACGGTTCACACTTGGCTGTTCCCAGCAGTTTCATGTACACTGGCAGTGACTTGGTTCACTCTTGGCGGTACCCAGCTGCTGCCTGTGCACTGGAAGTGACTCGGTTCGCCTTTGGCAGTTCCTAGCCGCTGCCTATACATTGGCAGCGACTTGTCTCACTCTTAGCGGTTCCCAGCCGCAACCAGCACACCGACAGTGACTCTATTCACTCTTGGCGTTTCCCAGTCACTGCTTGTACCCCAGCAGCGACTCGGTTCACTCTTGGCGGTTCCCAGCCACCGCCTGTACAATGGCAGCGTCTCGGTTCACTCTTGGTGGTTCCCAGCCGCTGCCTGTACAACGGCAGTGACTCAGTTCACTCTTGGCGGTTCCCAGTCGTTGCCTGTACACCGGCAGCAACTCGACACACTCTTGGTTGTTCCCTGCCGCTGCCAGCACACCGGCAACTACTCTGTTCACTCTTGGCATTTCCCAGCCGCTGCTTGTACACTGGCAACGACTCGGTTCACTCCTAGCGGTTGCCAGCCGCTGCCTGTACAACGGTAGCGACTCGGTTCACTCTTGGCGGTTCTCAGCCGTAGCTTGTAGACCGGCAGCGACTCGGTTCACTCTTGGCGGTTCCCAACCGCTGCCTGTACGTCGGAAGCGACTTGCTTGCCTCCCTATCTGGTTTAAACACACAAACTCAGACAAACAATTAAGTAAGGCGAAGCTAGAGACAAATGCTCATAAATTCCCTCTGGTTAAAATACACAAACTCGGTGGAACAATTAATAAGGCATAACTTGAGACGAATGCTCACAATCCCCTTTGGTAAAAGACATCAAAGCATATCGCATGTTTGATCATATAGGGCATGCATCTTCTCCTCTCGGTATACCTATAGTTTGCGAAAGACGATTCTGGCAGCCCGTTCTATTGCTTTGGCGTAGAACGTGTTGTTTGTTTGTCCCCCCTTGTCTGTGGTCGTGTTGGTGCTGGTAGAGGGTACATCTCCTTGCTACTGTAGGAGACGAGGCCACCAATGCACCACTCGTTCACTGCCTGAGCTTTGGCCAGGATTTAGAACGGGGACCTTACTTTCTGACCAGAGTCAAAACCCAGAACCTATGAGTGCGTCCCATATGGTTAGCTCCATGTGGGACATCATGGTGAGAGAGAGCATGCTAGTCGCATTCATGTGCATGTGTTCCATTCATGCCACCTTAACGAACAACTGCATAACTAACTTATCTGCTTTTGTTCCTGTCTTATCTTCTCTTTTCTTCTCTTTCCACTGACACTTAGGATTTCTTTTTTGCCAGGAATTGAGTTCTTTGCGAATTCCTAGGTTTGAGCCTGGGGGTTCCTTTTTGTGACCTCATTCCCCAAGGTATTGTTCTCGGCTGTCTATTCTAGAGCTCTCGTCGCTTTTTGACGATAGCTCCTTGTAGGCATCATCCTTTTTCCTACAATCGCATCCCAGTCCTTACCCGTTCGCGGTCCGCCATGGCCTAGCAAACATATGAGACTTCTGCACCAGTTGCCTTGGAGGGGTTTCCTACTACTGCCCCTCCTTATTCCTTGACATCACTTACTCCTCCATCGCTCCATGGAGGCTTCTTCCCAACACCTGAATCTCCTCGCCCTCTAGTTTCGGGACACTGGCAGACCTTCACCAGTCTGGAGCCCGTAGTGGAGGCAGTTACTGTGACTACTTCTAGGGTATCTGATCTGACAGTGCCCTGTCCTTCTGTTGATCCCCATTCACTAGACACTTAGTTTACTGTGATTGTCTCTTCGATAGGGATTCAGCCTTCATCTTCTTTGAATTTCCAGCCCCCTCTGACATCCCTACCGCTTGCTATTCCGGCCTTTGGTACTACTGCCGAAGGTTCAACCACCATCCAGTATCAATAGCTTTTGGCCCTTGCTCAGAGGATGCAAAACATGGCCTTTTCCTTAGATCCTACCTTGACTACGCCTATCTGTCTTGTTCCCGAGGATCCTGCTCAGCCGGCTCAAGAGCTGCATGCAGCACTAGTCACTTCACCTCTGCAGCTGTCGCCATAGCTTCTTGCTTTCCCGACAACAGGCATAGCCACTCTGCTAGTAGCATCATATCCACATCATGCACAGCATCTTCCTCCGGCAACTGGTGAGCAGCCTTTGGGGCTGGCGAGAGTACAGCGGCCTACGAACCTGACCATACCGGTTCAGCAGCTACTACTCCCACACACAACTGCACGCACTGTACAACACCACATTCCCTTACCCGTACATCAGGTTCAGGCATCTACATACACTCCACCACTGGCACACACACACGTGTACGCTGGTCATTTCCCCACAGCACCAGGTGGAGAGATGATATATTCGGAGGAGCACATGGGTGCCATGGACATAGCGTACGCAGGACCCGCCCCGGCTGCACATTCTACGTCAGCAGCAACGCCTAACGCACTTTTTGTCAGGATGAACAACCTGGAGAAGGCTGTCAGACATGTGCAGGGTGGGGACCGCCAGTCTTTCTCATTCCGAGACCTCTGCTACTTTCCATAGGTGATACTCCCTCTGAACGTCCACATCCCGGAAATCGAAAAATACAATGGGAAAGGTTGTCCAATTTCGCATTTAAGGGCGTACAATGGCGATCTCGCTCAGCTTCAAGCTGACAAGCGACTTCTCATTCGCCTTTTCCAGAAGAGTCTCACCGATCCGGCCCTGAAGTGGTTCACATCACTAGATATGGCCGCTATCAGGACCTGGAACGATTTGAGCCATGCTTTTCTAGAACAGTACGTTGGGCGTTGGCGAGCCCTCGCTTCTCAAGTGTGCGATAGACCCTCTGACGAGGAGTCCACCAAAATAATCATTCGAGGAGCACAGCCAGCCATCGGGGCTCTGCTTAGCATTCAGCCCATCACCACTTTCTCGACCTTGATTAAATCTAGCACTTGCGTGGAGGGCTCACTCAATAGCGGAAGTTTTCCTACGCTTGCGGCATTTGCTAAGCAGATGATGGCTACCGGTGGATCTAGCAACAATAATAATGGCAACACTGGATCAAACACTGGTTTCGGCTGGAAGAAGGAGTCCGCTAGGAATGTCGTGGCTTATATAGGAGCTCTGGCTATGCCAGCGAATGCGGTGAGCCTGCCAGTGCAAAATCAGGTCATTTATGCACCCACATCTAAGGCTCCACGCACTACACAAATCACTACCATTGCCGAGCCGGTTTACTAGCCAACACCGGCAAGGCAAGGGCGCTATCTAGGGCCAAGACGACCACCACACTCTGAGATGAACCTCACTCCTCTCGTCGAGCCTCTGAGTGTCGTATTCCCTAAGGTGGTGTTGCTTCTGAAGCTCCCGGAAATCCATCTGCCGCCAAACCCACTTCCACAATGGTTTAAGGCGGATCTATTTTGCAGTTACCATAGAGTCGCCAGGCACTCTACTGATAACTGCTATACACTCCAGAGGGCAATTCAGAACTTAATTGACTGCAGGGTCATCATAATTAACACACAGGAGGCAGAGCCTAGGCCCGCTGCACAAACACAGCAAGCATTTGCATCCACCTTAGAAAATGTAGTTAACCAACCATTGCCTGAGCATGCACCAGGGACTTCGGGAGTCCATTCTCTTTCTTTGGATGAGGTTGAGCCTTTTAATCCTTCTCGCCTTATCCATGATATTTCTGAATCCCCTTCGTATCAACTGAGTCAGTCTTTTCTTGATACTATCAATTCCGCTGTGAATATGATTCAGTTGACTGCTCGACCGAGGCGTGCAGCTGCTAAACCCACCATGCAATCCGCCCCACCAACAGTCTATTTGCTAGCTAGATCAAGGCCTAATTCTGCTCAGCAAATGCCAGAACCCTTCCTGCCAACACCAATCCCGATTCTAGAAGCCGGATCGTCTTTCCATTAAAAGACTAGGTGGCGACTCCTGTTTTATTTGTTTTGCCATGATTTTGCCGATCCTCGTGTAGTTGGTCTTTCGGATCAAGTATCGAGGTTGTACACCGGCAGTGACTCGGTTCACTCTTGGTGGTTCCCAGTCGCTGCCTATACACCAGCAGTGACTCCATTCACTCTTGGCGGTTCCCAACCGTAGCCTAACACCAGCAGTGACTCGGTGACTCTTGGCGGTTTTCAGCCGCTGCCTGTACACCAGCAGCGACTCGTTTCACTCTTGGCAGTTCCCAACCGCTGCCTATACACGGGCAGTGACTCGGTTCACTCTTGGCGGTTCTCAGCAGCTGCCTATACACCGGTAGTGACTCGGTTCACTCTTGGCGGTTCACAGCAGCTACCAGTACACCGGAAGTGACTCGGTTCACCCTTGGCGGTTCCCAACCGCTTCCTGTACACTGACAGCGACTCGACTCACTCTTGGGGGTTTCCAACCATTGCCAGCACACCGACAACAACTTGGTTCACTCTTGGCGGTTCCAAGCCGCTGCTAGTACACCAGCAGCGACTCGGTTCACTCCTAGCGGTTCCCAGTCGCTGCCTGTACACGGGAAGTGACTCGTTTCACTCTTACCGATTCCCAGCTACTGCTTGTACACCGGCAGCAACTCAGTTCACTCTTGGTAGTTCCCAGCCGCTGCCTGTACACTGGCAGCGACTAGGTTCACTCTTGGTGGTTCCTAGTCGCTGCCTGTACACCGGCAGTGACTCAATTCACTATAGGCGGTTCTCAGTCATCGCCTGTACACCGGCAGCGACTCAGTTCACTCTTGGCGGTTCCCAGCCACTACTTGTAAACCGGTAGCGACTCGGTTCACACTTGGCGGTTCCCAGCCACAGCTTGTACACCGGCAGCGACTCGTTCACTCTTGGCCGTACCCAGCCGCTGCCTGTACACCGACAGCGATCTGGTTCACTCTTGGCGGTTACTAGCCGCTGCCTGTACATCGAAAGTGACTCGGTTAACACTTGGTTGTTCCCAGCCGCTTCCTCTACACTGGCAGCAACCCGGTTCACTCTTGGCGGTTACCAACCGCTACCTACACACCGGCATTGACTCGGTTCACTCTTGGCTGTTCCCAGCCGCTACCTATACACTGACAGCGACTCAGTGCACTCCTAGCGTTTCCCAGTCACTGCTTGTACACTGACAGCAATTCGGTTCACTCTTGGCAGCTCCCAGCCGCTGCTTGTACACCGGTAGTGACTCGGTTAACTCTTGCCGGCTCCCAGCCACTACTTGTACACCGGAAATGACTCGGTTCACTCTTGGCAGTTCTCAGCCGCTGGCTGTACACCAGAAGCGACTCGGTTCACTCTTGGCGGTTCCCAACCACTACCTGTACAGCTGCTGCGACTCGATTCACTTTTGGCAGTTCCTAACTGCTTCTTGTACACTAGGAGCGACTCGATTTACTCTTGCCGGTTACCAGCCACTGCCTGTACACCGACTGCGTCTCGGTTCACTCTTCGAAGTTCGTAGCTGCTGCCTTTACACCGGCAGTGACTCCATTTACTCTTGTCAGTTCCCAGCCGCTGCTTGTACACCAGTAGCGACTCGGTTCACTCTTGGCAGTTCCCAGCCGCTGCCTGTACACTGGCAGCGACTAGGTTCACTCTTTGTGGTTCCTAGCCGCTGCCTGTACACCGGCAGTGACTTAATTCACTATAGGCGGTTCTCAGCCGTTGCCTGTACACCGGCAGCGACTCGGTTCACACTTGCGGTTCCCAGCCACAGATTGTACACCGGCAGCGACTCGTTCACTCTTGGCGGTACCCAGCCGCTGCCTGTACACTGACAGCGATCCGGTTCACTCTTGGCGGTTACCAGCCGCTGCCTCTACACCGGCAGCAACCCGGTTCACTCTTGGCGGTTACCAACCGCTACCTACACATCGGCATTGACTCGGTTCACTCTTGGCGGTTCCCAGCCGCTACCTGTACACTGACAGCGACTCGGTGCACTCCTGGTGTTTCCCAGTCACTGCTTGTACACCGACAGCGATTCGGTTCACTCTTGGCGGTTCCCAGCCGCTGCTTGTACACCGACAGCAACTCGGTTCACTCTTGGCGGCTCCCAGCCACTACTTGTACACCGACAATGACTCGGTTCACTCTTGGCGGTTCTCAGCCAGTAGCTGTACACCGGAAGCGACTCGGTTCACTCTTGGCGGTTCCCAACCACTACTTGTACTGCTGCGACTCGATTCACTCGTGGCAGTTCCTAACTGCTTCTTGTACACTAGCAGCGACTCGGTTCACTCTTGGCGGTTCCCAGCCACTGCCTGTACATCGACTGCGTCTTGGTTCACTCTTCGAAGTTCGCAGCTACTGCCTTTACACCGGCAGCGACTCCGTTTACTCTGGCGGTTCCCAGCCGCTACCGGTACAATGGCAGCGACTCGGTCACTCTTGGCGGTTCTCAGCGCCGCCTGTACACTGGCAGCGACTCGGTTCACACTTGGTGGTTCCCAAATGCTGCCTAAACACAGGTAGCGACTCGGTTCACTCTTGGCGTTTCTCAGCCGCTGCCTGTACACTGGTAGTGACTCGGTTCACTCTTGGCGGTTCCCAGCTGCTACCTGTACATTGGTAGCGACTCGGATTGCCCTTGGCAGTGCCCAGCCGCTGCTTGTACACCGGCAGCGACTCGACTCACTCTTGGCGGTTCCCAGCCGCTGCCAGCACACCGGCAGCGACTCGGTTAACTCTTGGCGGTTCCCAGCTGCTGCTTGTACACTGACAGCGACTCGATTCAGTCTTGGCGGTTCTCATTCGTAGCCTGTACACTGGCAGCTACTCGGTTCACTCTTGGCAGTTCCCAGCCGCTGCCTGTACACCGAAAGCAACTCGGTTCACCCTTGGCGGTTCCCTACCGCTACCTGTAAATCAACAGCGACTCGGCTCACTCTTGTCGTATCCCAGTCGCTTCCTATAAACCGACTGCTATTCGGTTCACACTTGGCAGTACCCAACCGCTGCTTGTACACCAGCAACGACTCAGTTCACTCATGGCAGTTCCCAGCCGCTGCCTGTACACAGACAGCGACTCGGTTCACTCTTGCTGGTTCCCAGCCGTTGCCTATACACCAGCAGTGACTCGGTACACTACTGGTGGATTCCAACCTTTGCTTGTATACCGGCAGCGACTCAGTTCACTCTCGGCGGTACCCAGCCGCTACCTGTACACCGGCAGCGACTCGGTTCACTCTTGGCGGTTCCCAGCAGCTGCCTGTACACCGGTAGTGACTTGGTTCACTCTTGGTGTACACCGGCAGTGACCCAGTTCACTCATGGCGGTTCGCAGCTGTTGTTTGTACACCGGTAGTGACTCGATTCACTCTTGGTGGTTCCCAGCCGTTGCCTGTACACCGGCAGCGACTCGGTTGACTCTTGGCGGTTCCCAGCCGCTGCCTGTACACCTACTGTGACTCGGTTCACTCTTGGCGGTTCTTAGCTGCAGCCTGTACACTAGCGGCAACTCGGTTCACTCTTGGCGGTTCCCAGTCACTGCCTATACACCGGAAGCGACTCGGTTCACCCTTGGCGGTTCCTTGCAGCTACCTGTACATCAACAGCGACTCGGCTCACTCTTGTCGTATCCTAGTCGCTGCCTATAAACCGACAGCTATTCGGTTAACACATGGAAGTTCCCAGCTGCTGCCAGTACACCGGCAGTGACTCAATTCACTCATGGCGGTTCTCAGCCGCTACCTGTACATGGGCAGCGACTCGGTTCACTCTTGGCAGTTCCCAACCGTTGCATGTACACTGACAGCGACTCGGTTCACTCCTGGCGGATTCCAACCACTACTTGTACACTGGCAGCGACTCAGTTCACTCTCGGCGATACCCAGCCGCTACCTGTACACCGACGCGACTCGGTTCACACTTGGCGGTTCCCAGTAGCTGCCTGTACACCGGTAGTCATTCGGTTCACTCTTGGTGTACACCGGCAGTGACCCGGTTCACTCATGGCGGTTCCCAGCCGCTGCCTGTACACCGGCTATGACTATGTTCACACTTGGCGGTTCCCAGTCGCTGCCTGTACACCGACAGCGAGTCAGTTCACTCTTGGCGATTCCCAGCCACTGCCTATACACCAGCTGTGACTTGGTTCACTCTTAGTAATTCCCAGCCGCAGCCTGTACACCAGTAGTGACTCAGTTCACTCTTGGTGGTGCCCAGCCATTGCCTGTACACCGGTAGCGACTCAATTCACTCTTGGAGGTTCCCAACCGCTACCTGTACACCGGCTGTGACTCGATTCAAACTTGGCGGTTCTCAGCCACTGCCTGTACACCGACAGTGACTCTATTGACTCTTGGCGATTCCTAGCCGCTGCCTGTACACCGGCTGTGACTCGGTTCACTCTTGGCGGTACCCAGCCGCTACTTGTACACCGGCAACGACTCAGTTCACTCTTGGCGGTTCGCAGCAGCTGCCTGTACACTGGTAGTGACTCTGTTCACTCATGGTGTATACCGGCAGTGACCCGGTTCACTCATGGCCGTTCCCAGCCACTGTTTGTACACCGACAGTGACTCGATTCACTCTTGGCGGTTCTGTGCCGCTGCCTGTACACCGACAACGACTCGATTCACTCTTGGCAGTTCCCTACCGCTGCCCATACACCAACTGTGACTCGGTTCACTCTTGGTGGTTCTCAGCCGCAGCCTGTACACTGCCAGCAACTCGGTTCACTCTTGGCAGTTCGCAGCCACTGCCTGTACACCAGAAGTGACTCGATTCACCCTTGGCGATTCCCTACAGCTACCTGTACATCAACAGCAACTCGGCTCACTCTTGTCGTAACCTAGTCGCTGCCTATAAACCGACACCTATTCGGTTCACACTTGGCGGTTCCCAACCACTGGCTGTACACCGGCAGCGACTCAATTCACTCATGCCGGTTCTCAACCGCTGCTTGTACATGGGCAGCGACTCGGTTCACTTTTGGCGGTTCCCAGCCGTTGCCTGTACACTGGTAGTGACTCAGTTCACTCATGGTGTACACCGGCAGCGACCCAGTTCACTCATGGCCGTTCCCAGCCGCTGTTTGTACACCGGCAATGACTTGATTCACTCTTGGCGGTTTTGAATCGCTGCCTGTACACCGACAGCGACTCGATTCACTCTTGGCGGTTCCCTACCGCTGCCCATACAACAACTGTGACTCGGTTCACTCTTGGTGGTTCTCAGTCGCAACCTGTACACTAGCAGCAACTCGGTTCACTCTTGGCGGTTCGCAGCCGCTGCCTGTACACCAGAAGCGACTCGGTTCACCCTTGGCGATTCCTTACAGCTACCTGTACATCAACAGCAACTCGGCTCACTCTTGTCGTATCCTAGTCGTTGCCTATAAACCGACAGCTATTCGGTTCAAACTTGGCTGTTCCCAGCCGCTGGCTATACACCGGCAGCGACTCAATTCACTCATGGCGGTTCTCAACCGCTGCCTGTACATGGGCAGCGACTCGGTTCACTCTTGGCGGTTCCCAGCCGTTGCCTATACACTGGTAGTGACTCAATTCACTCATGGTGTACACCGGCAGCGACCCGGTTCACTCATGGCCGTTCCCAGCAGCTGTTTGTACACCGGCAGTGACTCGATTCACTCTTGGCGTTTCCCAGCCATTGCCTGTACACCGGCAGCGACTCGGTTCACTCCTGGTGGATTCCAACCTCTGCTTGTACACCGACAGTGACTCAGTTCACTCTCGACGGTACCCAGCCGCTACCTGTACACCGACGCGACTCGGTTCACACTTGGCGGTTCCCAGCAACAGCCTGTACACCGGTAGTGACTCGGTTCACTCTTGGTGTACACCGGCAGTGACCCGGTTCACTCATGGCGGTTCCCAGCCACTGCCTGTACACCGGCTATGACTCGGTTCACTCTTGGCGGTTCCCAACCGCTGCATGTACACCGGAAGCGACTATGTTCACTCTTGGCGGTTCCCAACCGCTGCCTGTACACTGACTGCAACTCGATTCACTCCTGGCGGTTCCTAGCTGCTGCTTGTATACTGGCAGCGACTCGGTTCACTCTTGGCCGTTCCCAACCACTGCCTGTACACCGGTTGCGTCTCGGTTCACTCTTGGAAGTTCGCAGTTGTTGCTTTTACACCGGCAGCGACTCCGTTTACTCTTGGTGATTCCCAGCCGCTGCCTGTACAACGGCAGCGACTCGGTCACTCTTGGTTGTTCTCAGCGTTGCCTGTACACCGACAGCGACTCTGTTCACTCTTCGTGGTTCGCAAACGCCAGCTCACTCTTGGCGTTTCTCAGCCGCTGCCTGTACACCAGTAGTGACTCAGTTCACTCTTGGCGGTTCCCAGCTGCTACCTGTACGTCGGTAACGACTCGGATCACCCTTGGCGGTGCCCAGCCGCTGCTTGTACACCGACAGCGACTCGACAAACTCTTGGCAGTTCCCAGCTGCTGCCAGCACACCGACAGTGACTCGGTTCCCTCTTGGCGGTTCCCAGTTACTGCTTGTACACCGGCCACGACTCGGTTCAGTCATGGCGATTCTCAGCCGCAGCCTGTACACTGGCAGCAACTCGGTTCACTCTTCGCAGTTTCCAGCTACTGCCTGTACACCAAAGTGACTCGGTTCACTCTTGGCAGTTCCCAGCTGCTGCTTGTACACCGGAAGCGACTAGGTTCAGTCTTGGCGGTTCTCAGTCGCAGCCTGTACACTGGCGCAACTCAGTTCACTCTTGGCGGTTCTCAGCTGCTGCCTGTACACCGGCAGCGACTCGGTTCACTCTTGGGGGTTCCCAGCCGCTGCCTGTACACCGGCAGCAACTCGGTTCACTCTTGTTGGCTCCCAACCGCTGCCTGTACACCAGCTGCGACTCGGTTCAGACTTGGCGGTTCTCAGCCACTGCCTGTACACCGGCAGTGACTCGGTTCACTCCTGGCAATTCCCAGCTGCTGCCTGTACACCGGCTGTGACTCAGTTCACTCTTGGTAGTACCCAGCCGCTACCTGTACACCGGCAGTGACTCGGTTCACTCTTGGCGATTCGCAGCAGCTGCCTGTACACTGGTAGTGACTTGGTTCACTCTTGGTGTACACCGGCAGCGACCCGGTTCACTCATGGTCGTTCCCAGCCGCTGTTTGTACATTGGCAGTGACTCGATTCACGCTTGGCGGTTCCGAGCCGCTGCCTGTACACCGACAGCGACTTGATTCACTCTTGGCGGTTCCCAACCGCTGTCCATACACCAACTGTGACTCGGTTCACTCTTGGTGGTTCTCAGCCGCAGCCTGTACACTGGCAGGAACTCGGTTCACTCTTGGCGGTTCATAGCTGCTGCTTGTACACCGGAAGCGACTCGGTTCACCCTTGGCGATACCCTGCAGCTACCTGTACATCAACTGCAACTCGGCTCACTCTTGTCGTATCCTAGTCACTGCTTATAAACCGACAGCTATTCGGTTCACTCTTGGCGGTTCCCAGCCGCTGTCTGTACACCGACAGCGACTCAATTCAATCATGGCAATTCTCAACCGCTGCCTGTACATGGGCAGCGACTCGGTTCACTCTTGGTGGTTCCCAGCCGCTGCCTGTCACCGGCAGCGACTTGATTCACTCCTAGTAGATTCCAACCTCTGCTTGTACACCGGTAGTGACTCAGTTCACTCTTGGCGGTACCCAGCCGCTACCTGTACATCGACGCGACTCGGTTCACACTTGGCGGTTCCCAGCAACTGCTTATACACCGGTAGTGACTTGGTTCACTCTTGGTGTACACCAGAAGTGACTTGGTTCACTCATGGCAATTCCCAGCCGCTGCTTGTACACCGGAAGCGACTATGTTCACTCTTGGCGGTGCCCAACTGCTGCCAGTACACCGACTGCGACTCGATTCACTCCTAGCGGTTCCTTGCTGCTGCTTGTATACTGGCAGCGACTCGGTTCACTCTTGGCCATTCCCAACCACTGCCTGTACACCGGTTGCATCTCGGTTCACTCATGGAGGTTCGCAGCTATTGCCTTTACACCGGCAGCGACTCCGTTTACTCTTGGCGGTTCCCAGCCGCTGCCTGTACAATGACAGCGACTCGGTCACTCTTGGCTGTTCTCAGTGCTGCCTGTACACCGACAGCGACTCGGTTTACTCTTCGTGGTTCCCAAACGCTGCCTAAACACAGGCAGCAACTCGGCTCACTCTTGGCGTTTCTCAACCACTGCCTGTACACCGGTAATGACTCAGTTCACTCTTGGCGGTTCCCAGCTGCTACCTATACATCGGTAACGACTCGGATCGCCCTTGGCGGTGCCCAGCCGCTGCTGTACACCGACAGTGACTCGACGCACTCTTGGCAGTTCCCAGCCGCTGCCAGCACACCGACAGTGACTCGGTTCCCTCTTGGCGGTTCCCAGTTACTGCTTGTACACCGGCCGCGACTCGGTTCAGTCTTGGCGGTTCTCAGCCACAGCCTGTACACTGGCAGCAACTCGGTTCACTCTTCGCAGTTTCCAGCCACTGCCTGTACACCAAAGTGACTCGGTTCACTCTTGGCGGTTCCCAGCTGCTGCTTGTACACCGGAAGCGACTAGGTTCAGTCTTGGCGGTTCTTAGCCGTAGCCTGTACACTGGCGCAACTCAGTTCACTCTTGGCGGTTCCCAGCCGCTGCCTGTACACCAGCAGCGACTCGGTTCACTCTTGGCGGTTCCCAGCCACTGCCTGTTCACCTACTGTGACTCGGTTCACTCTTAGCGGTTCTCAGTCGTAGCCTGTACACTGGCAGCAACTCGGTTCACTCTTGGCGGTTCCCAGCCGCTGCCTATACACCGGAAGTGACTCGGTTCACCCTTGGCGGTTCCCTGGAGCTACCTATACATCAACAGCGACTCGGCTAACTCTTGTCGTATCCTAGTCGCTGCCTATAAACCGACAGCTATTCGGTTCACACTTGGTAGTTCCCAACCGCTGCAAGTATACCGGCAGCGACTCAATTCACTCATGGCGGTTCTCAGCTGCTGCCTGTACATGGGCAACGACTCGGTTCACTCTTGGAGGTTCCCAGTCGTTGCCGGTACACCGATAGCGACTCGGTTCACTCCTGGCGGATTCCAAACTCTGCTTGTACACCGGCAGTGGCTCAGTTCACTCTCGACGGAACCCAGCCGCTACCGGTACACCGATGCGACTCGGTTCACACTTGGCGGTTCCCAACAGTTGCCTGTACACCGATGCGACTCGGTTCACTCTTGGTGTACACCAGCAGTGACCCGGTTCACTCATGGCGGTTCCCAGCTGCTGCCTGTACACCGGCAGCGACTCGGTTCACTCTTGTTGGCTCCCAACCACTGCCTGTACACCAGCTGCGACTCGGTTCAGACTTGGCGGTCCTCAGCCACTGCCTGTACACCGGCAGTGACTCGGTTCACTCATGGCGATTCCCAGCTGCTGCATGTACACTGGCTGTGACTCGGTTCACTCTTGGCAGTACCCAGCCGCTACCTGTACACCGGCAGTGACTCGATTCACTCTTGGCGGTTCCCAGCCGCTGCCTATACACCGACTATGACTCGGTTCACACTTGGCGGTTCCCAGCCGCTGCCTGTACACCGGTAGTGACTCAGTTCACTCTTGGTGGTTCCCAGTCACTGCCTGTACACCAGCTGTGACTCGGTTCACTCTTGGTGGTTCCCTACCGCAGCCTGTACACCAGTAGTGACTCGGTTCACTCTTGGCGATTCCCAGCCACTGCCTATACACCGGCGGCGACTCGGTTCACTCTTGGCGGTTCCCAGCCGCTGCCAGTACACCGACAGTGACTCAGTTCCCTCTTGGCGATTCCCAGCTGCTGCTTGTACACCGGCAGCGACTCGGTTCAGTCTTGGCGGTTCTCAGCCGCAGCCTGTACACTGGCAGCAACTCAGTTCACTCTTGGCAGTTTCCAGCCGCTGCCTGTACACTGAAAGCGACTCGGTTCATTCTTGGTGGTTCCCAGCTGCTGCTTGTACACCGGCAGCGACTAGGTTCAGTCTTGGCGGTTCTCAGTCGCAGCCTGTACACTGGGAGCAACTCAGTTCACTCTTGGCAGTTCCCAGCCGCTGCTTGTACACCGGCTATGACTTGGTTCACTCTTGGAGGTTCCCAGCTGCTGCTTGTACACCGGCAGCGACTAGGTTTAGTCTTGGCGGTTCTCAGTCGCAGCCTGTACACTGGGAGCAACTCAGTTCACTCTTGGCAGTTCCCAGCCGCTGCTTGTACACCGGCTATGACTCGGTTCACTCTTGGAGGTTCCCAGCCGCTGCCTGTACACTAGTAGCGACTCGGTTCACTCTTGGCGGTTCCCAGCAACTGCTTGTACACCAGCTGTGACTCGGTTCACTCTTGGCAGTTCCCAGCCACAGCATGTACACCGGCAGTGACTCGGCACACTATTGGCAGTTCCCAGCCGCTGCTAGTACACCGGCAGCGACTCAGTTCACTTTTGGCGGTTCCCAGCTGCAGCCTGTACACCGGCTGTGACTCAGTTCACTCATGGTGGTTCCCAGCCGCTACCTGTAAACCGGCAACGACTCGGTTCACACTTGGCGGTTCCCAGCCACTGTCAGTCCACCGGAAGCGACTCGGTTCACTCTTAGTGATTGCCTGCCGCTGCCTATACACCTGCAGTGACTCGGTTCACTCTTGGCGGTTCCCAACCGCTGCCTGTACGCCGGCAGCAACTCGGTTCACTCTTGGTGGTTCCCTGCCGTTGCCTGTACACCGGCTGCGACTCGATTCAGAATTGGCGGTTATCAGCCACTGCTTGTACACCGGCAATGACTCGGTTCACTCTTGGCGATTCGCAGCTGCTGCCTGTACACCGGCAGCGACTCGATTCACTCTTGGCGGTTCCCAACCGCTGCTTGTACACCAGCTGTGACTCGGTTCACTCTTGGCGGTTCCCAGCCGCGGCCAGTACACCGACAACGACTCGGTTCACTCTTGGCAATTCCCAGCCGCTGCGTGTACACCAGCTATGACTCGGTTCACTCTTGACGGTTCCTAGCCGCAGCCTGTACATCAACAGCGACTCGGTTCACTCTTGGCGGTTCCCAGCCGTTGCCTGTACACCGGCTGTGACTCGGTTCACTCTTGGCGGTTCGCAGCCTCTGCCTGTACACTGGCAACGTCTCGATTCACATGGCGGTTCCCAGCCTCTAGCAGTCCACCGGCAGCGACTCGGTTCACTCTTAGCGGTTGCCTGCCGCTGCCTGTACACCGGCCCTGACTCGGTTCACTCTTGGCGGTTCCCAGCCGCTGCCTGTACAACGCCTGCAACTCGGTTCAAACTTGGCGGTTCCCAGCCACTGCCTGTACACCAGCAGTGACTAGGTTCACTCTTGGCGATTCCCAGCCGCTTCCTGTACACCAGCAGCGACTCGGTTCACTATTAGCGGTTCCCAACTGCTGCTTATACACCGACATCGACTCGGTTCACTCTTGGCGGTTCCCAACCGCGGCCAGTACACTGACAGCGACATGGTTCACTCTTGGCGGTTCCCAACCGCTACCTTTACACCGGTAGCGACTCGGTTCACTCTTGGCAGTTCCCAACCGCTGCCTGTACACTGGCAGCAACTCAGTTTACACTTGGCGGTTCCCAGCCGCTTCCTGTACACCGACAGTGACTCGGTTCACTCTTGGCATTTCCCAGCCACTACCTGTACACCGACAGCGACTCAGTTCACTCTTGGCGGTTCCCAGTCGTAGCCTGTATACCGACAGCAACCCGGTTCACTCTATGCGCTTACCAGCCTCTTCCTGTACACCGGCAATGACCTAGCTCACTCTTGGCGGTTATCTGCCGCTGCTTGTACACCGACAGTGACTCGATTCACTCTTGGCGATTCCCAACAGCTGCCTATACACCGACAGTGACTTAGTTCACTCTTGGTGTACACCGGCAGCGACTCGGTTCACTCTAGGCGGTTCCCAGCTGCTGCATGTACACTGGGAGAGACTCGGTTCACTCTTGGCGGTTCCCAGCCACTGCCAGTACACCGGCAATGACTCGGTTCACTCTTAGCGGTTGCCTGCGGCTGCCTGTACAATGGTAGTGACTCAGTTCATTCTTGGCGGTTCCCAGCCGGTGCCAGTACACTGGCAGCTACTCGATTCACTCTTGGCGGTTCCTAGCCGCCGCCACTACAGCGACGGCGACTCGGTTCACTCTTGGTGGTTCCCAGCCGCTGCCTGTACACCGGTATCGACTTGGTTCGCTCTTGGCAGTTTCCAACCGCTGCCTGTACACCGGCAGCGACTCGATTCTTACTTGGCGGTTCCCAGCCACTGCCTGTACACTGGCAGTGACTCGGTTCACTCTTGGCGATTCCCAGCCACTGCCTGTACACCGGCAGCGACTCGGTTCACTCTTGGCGGTTCCCAGCCACTGCTTGTACACCGACATCGACTCGGTTCACTCTTGGCGGTTCCCAGCCTCGGTCAGTACACCGGCAGTGACTCGGTTCACTCTTAGCGGTTCCCAGCCACTACCTGTACACCAGCAGCAACTCGATTCACTCTTGGCGGTTTTGTTGTTCTTTCCCTTTGCCTCTGCATCAATGGTGGCATCGGTTCTATTATTTCAGCTCCCAGTCGCTTGTTCGCACATCAATAGCGGTATGGTTTTACCTTGTCTCTTCCAGTTTGCCTTGGTCCCATCCCAACTGAATCTCGATGCCTCCCTTTGTTTTTGAATTCTGCTCCGAACGGATGGAATCAAAGCAAACTATCTCTCCCTCTTCACCTTGGGCTGGTATCCCCAAACTACTCAGACGACTTCCATCATCTCGTTTGGAGCGTGCTGATACCCAAACTATCCGGTTAACTACCGTCATCTTGTCTGGAGCGGGCTGATACCCCAAACTTTTTGGTTGACGATCGTCATCTTGTTCGAAGCGGGCTGATACCCCCCAAACTATCTGGTTGACATCCATCATCAGTCTTTCTTCAGTCGGCGAGTCTGACGTCTTGTCGTGCATCCTTTCAGGTCGAAAAGTCTGTTATTTGCCAGGTTCCTCTGTCGTGCGATGAGCCCGACAGTTTTGGTATCCCTTGGTATGAGTCTGGAAATGCCTCGCGCTCCCCTACGTGAGCTGGCAGGTTACCTGCTCGTCACCAGCATCATCCTTTGCATTAGCATCACCTTCATGCATCATCCAGACATCAGGGTCAACCCTTTGCATCAGCATCATGCATGGCCTCGAATCATGACTTTCGGTGTATCCACCGAATATGTGGTTCACGGCCTCACAGTTAATACTACTCTCCCGCAGACTCAATCAGGGTGTCTTATCAACCCTGAGCATCGGTCTTGGTTCCATCCGTCCCTTGACCTCGCTCAGGGAGGGACATCTGTAGACACCCCGATTTTGCAATCACTTGGCAGCAGGCTCCTCTTGAAGATGCTATAGTTGCAACCACCACCCCTAAATCCTAACTCCATCAGAACCCTAGACCCACACAAGCCCAGTAGGCCCACTCAAGCCCACACAAACCCATACTAACTTAATTCAAGCAAAAACCACTAATTAAAATCAAAATCAAGCAAAATCCACTTAAAAACATTTAAAATCCAAATTAATCAAATGAAAACCCTAATTAAAGTCAAAACCAAATAAAATC
>JAMKQA010001633.1:0-27162 GCA_024699735.1 Posidonia australis | reverse complement strand
CCCAAATCACAACCTGATGCATAGAAAACCACCCACAACCACACACAACCAAGAAACAACAGATTATCCATTAATAAACCATTAAACACAATATTACAGATAATACATGGTTTATTATATAAATGGACAATCAGGCCTTGATGTTACACTCCGGCTTCCCGACTCACTGTATTTGGTTTTAGCTATTGAGGACCTTGTTTCTGGTTTTGGGTTACTAGAGCATTGTTTGCTGTTTTGGCCGATGTAAGCCATGTTCGCTATGGATTTCAACCTGTTAGGCCTGATTTGTCAGTCTTGGTGGTTTTGGAGGAAATGAATTGTGAAATGATTTTCAAGGAAAAAATTAATATAGATTTGTTTTCCACTTTTTTCGTAGGATGCGTGCTGAGTGACTTTGGTTACTTATGCTTGTTCTTCGTGGTTTTTGAGTTACAAGTGCAGGCATGCAATCAGGTTTTAGTATAGTACACATAGTCCGTAGTCTCATAGCCACATATAAGGTTCTTGGTAGTTGATATTATTATTTAGCTTTTAATTTCCTATAAATTAATTTATTTTAAATTATGATGGGAATTGGGGACGTTACAATTTTCCATATTATCCTCATTAAAAACAAAACTTACACATAAAAAACCAATGAAATCCGAGGAACCCTACATCTCTCCTTCTTTCTCCAACCTAGATCGTCGCTCTCCTTCTTCCTTTTCTTCTGCAAAAAAGTACTCTTCAGTAGTGGAGCTTCGCAAAAATGGAGTAAGATGAGTTCATGTTGTAATCGGTGGAGGCACATTTGCCACTCTCCTTGCTTGTTTTGTTTGGGCTTCTTTGGTTGCATATCCACCACTCTCCTTGTTGTTTGGGTTTTCATTTGTCTTCGGCCTTTTTTTTCTACCGTACTGTTGATTTGGGTTTTTTCCACCATTCTATTTGAGCATGGGTTTTTTTTCACGCTGCAGTCCAAGATGCATCAAACAAAAAGTCACCTTTGAGGTCCTAGAGGACGAGATTCTACCAAAGAGGGTTGTAGATGGAGAAGACATAGAAGGACTTGCTGACCAAGAATAGGATGTCGAGTTCTCTAATGCAAAGAAGGGCTAGGATGTTGAAGACGAGCTCATCGGTGAGGGTCCTGAGGTTGCCCAGGACTAGGTGGTGGGAGTTGGTGAAGTGGGTGCGTAGGGGGAGGTTGCCCAGGGACTGGATGGTGTGGTTCCAGCATGAGATCGTGGGCTTGAGGTTGAAACCTACACTTGTTGCCATGGTTTCAACACCATCTTCCTCTTCTTCTTCTTTTTCTTCATAATCTACATGTTATTCTAGTGGTGGGGTGGATTTGGGTAGTGACAGAAATGCATGCTGATGATGTTTTTTGAATTTGGATTTGGTTTGTTTTGTTATAATTTGAGTTATTTTTTCTCTTCAGATGAAATTAATTTTGGTTCTTTTATGCTTAGAATTT
The DNA here is from genome assembly GCA_024699735.1 of Posidonia australis. NCBI lineage: Eukaryota > Viridiplantae > Streptophyta > Magnoliopsida > Alismatales > Posidoniaceae > Posidonia > Posidonia australis. The sequence goes on along the minus strand of JAMKQA010001633.1, from coordinate 25,703 downwards.
TGCTATTTTCTTCATCTAGTTTAATTTTTGTGATCTAAGTTATTTTTTCTTTGGAATTAGGGGCATTTGTAATTGAAAAAGAAGAAGAAAATCTCCTATTTTATGTTTTTATATCAATAAGGGTAAAATAAATATTTATGTACTTCATCATCATTTCTAAATTAGTACAACCAAACAAGATTATAGAGTAAGTAGAATAAACTAGCTTTTTTTTTATTGTCAAAAGAATTAACTTATTTTTATAATCATTTTGTCTATAATTATTACTAAACGCAACCATAGTCACGATTAGTGAATCGATTGAGTGTTATATCCTTTTTTTATTGATTATGCATGATTGGGAGTTGCACTTTGCAATCCCTTTGGCAGGTAAAAAAAAGAAAGGGTTTTTTTTTGTGTTAAAACATCTATTGAATATAATATCCCTCTTACAATGAAATTTACTTGATTACCTCTTTAAGCATTTTAGTTATTATCAATACCTTCAATTAATCTTCAACTCCACGACGTCAAATCATTCTATTATCGAAGCTGGAAAGTACAAATGAACCTTCATCCTTTTGTTCAAGTGTCTTTTTTCTTTCATTGCTTCTTCTTCCCTCTATTCCTCCTTTTATAGGTTATTATTGTGACACCACTAACATCATGATAGTTGAGTTTATGATGATAAAATGGTGATAATATAGATGATGGTAGCAATGTTGAGGACTAAGATGATAATGACATAGTGACGATGGTAGTGACATTGATGATAATCATGAAAGTGGTGATAATGATAATCAGTTGGAGACAATAGCTACGAAGCATTATGATTTTATCCTTTTCAATCACATGAGTTACATTGAACAAGATCATATAGATGATCGGTAATGGAAGTAAATGCTGACAAGTAACAGGGGCATCGACAGCAATTAAAATGCAGGATATTGTAATAAATTTTACTTCCCGAAGGATGCAGACTACAGTAGAGGTTTTAAGCAGAGTATTCTTTTAAAAACCACCAAAAAAAAATAAAAATACCGATCTCGCTAGAAACCACACGTGTAACAAAACTTGATCAAGACCAGACAATTGATATTTTAATTAAAACAATGGAAACCATCATCAGCTCAATGATTTCATGGCAACTTCCAAGCCAAATCAACCACCAGATCAGGCATGAGCAGCAGCAACCCATTCCCATTCCATTCCCGCCTGATCCTTTTCCTCCTACTCCTTCCCTTTTTCAGATGGCCAATATCGTCATCAGCTGCACCACTACCATCATTTCCACTCTTCACAGACTCCCGATGGATCGTGGACGGGGGCCGGCGGCGGGTGAAGCTGGCGTGCGTGAACTGGGCTGCCCACTTGGAGTCCATGCTGGCCGAGGGACTCTCCCAGCAGCCGCTCGACGTGATCTCCTCCAACGTCGCCGACATGGGCTTCAACTGCGTCAGGCTCACTTGGGCTCTTTACATGCTTACTGACAATGCCTCCGCGTCGCTCACCGTCCGCCAGTCCCTCTGCCGCGTCGGCCTAATCGAGTCGGTCGACGCCGTGCGGATCAATAATCCCGGTATTGTCGATCTCACTGTCGTTCAAGCCTTCCAGGTGAGAGTTTGCTTCCTTGGTTGTTTAGAGCTTGGAAATGGACAAAGTTTAGAGTTTATTTTGTTTTTGTGAAGTTTGGATTTGATTAAGCCAACCCAAATTCTTTTTGTTTACCATGAGTCAAGTGTCTGATAATTGGGGAGGTAAGTTTATGTTATTGATGGCATGATGCTTTTGGAAACTGAGTTCCCGGACTCCCCCTATGACTTTAAAAAGGAGTACTAGAATTTTTGAAATCTAGAATACTCTGAAATAGATTACAGACTTCTCGTTACAGTTTTGCCATTTTGAAGCTAGCCTGATCATAAACCATTGAAAACATTCATGCACACTCAATTTTTCCCTATAAGCTGCACAAAAATATTTGAGTCATACTTTGAATGTTCCATAGAAACTAAATTCCTAATTTAGACACTAATTGCATAGCATCATTTACTGAAAATTGAAGTAAGCTTCTTTGGGGTTTAACTTCTCTTGAAGTGCTTCTGAATACATCCTCATTTGACTTTGGTACCTATATTAAGGCTTGGGCATCCAACTTGATACCCTTTCTATAGTGGTAAAAAAACTTTTAGTGTGAAGCCTTCATCAATTAAGTTAAGGCTATTCCCAACACATCCCATTACATGTATTTTTGTTGGTGACTTCGCTATTTATTAAATTTTGATACCATATTAAAGTTTGAATGAGCAACGCAATACTGATTGAATCAAGGAAGTTAGGATCCAAATTGCTTCAGTAAAGGCTAAGTTGTGATTGTCTACTTGCTAAGAGTTATTTCTCAACTTGACGACTTCGCTAAAATGTTACGTAACAGGCTGTAGTTTCAAGCCTTCATAGCAACAACATCATGGTTATACTGGACAACCAAATAAGCAAGCCAGAATGGTGTTGCAGCGACTATGATGGTAATGGATTCTTCGGTGATGAATTCTTCGATCCTGGAGAATGGATTACAGGGCTGGTTCAGATGGCATCTATATTTATTAGCTCAAACAATGTGGTTGGCATGAGCTTGAGGAATGAACTCAGAGGTCCGAAGCAGAATGTCAGCGAATGGTACAAGTATGGTCGATCAAAATCGTAATTGTTATTCCCAAAAATTCCTACTACCTAAACTGATAACTGAAATGAAATCAATTATAATTGCTACTTATTTTTCCTCATTATATCTATTTATTAAATTATCTGTCTTTTATGGTAATTTGAGAGGCACCATTAAACTGTAGACAAATAAAATTAAAGCAATGGGAATTTTGAAACTTGAATGGTGTGATTGTACTTTCATAATCTCATACAGTTCTCATTAAAACAATTAGGTACATGCAGAGAGGTGCAGAGGCTGTCCATTCAGCAAATCCAAATATTCTTGTCATACTTTCTGGGTTGGATTATGACAAGGATTTGAGTTATATATCGCAGAAACAAGTTAGTCTGACGTTTAACAGAAAACTGGTATTTGAGATGCATTGGTATGGCTTCTCTGATGGGGGTGACTGGATGAACGGGAACCCAAATGAAGTGTGCAATGGTGTTGTGCAGAATTTGGCTAGAAAAGGAGGGTTTCTGCTCGATCAAGGGTGGCCTTTGTTTCTAAGTGAATTTGGAGTGGAGCAAAGTGGAACAAACATTGTTGACAACCGATTTCTGAGTTGTTTGTTAGGGTTGGCTGCTGAATTGGATCTAGATTGGGCATTATGGGCATTGCAAGGAAGTTATTATATCAGAGATGGAATATTCGGCTATAATGAGACTTATGGACTGTTGTCATGGGACTGGAGCAAAGCTAGGAACTCATCCTTCTTGCATAGGATTTCAGCTCTACAATCTTCCTTTCAAGGTATATCTTCTGCTTTCTTATGTTATATAACTTAATTTGCTCAGTCCTTGACACATTAACAGAGTTATTATGCATTGTTCTTTGCTGTTTCTAGAATTCCTCGGATTGACATATGTTCATGCATGTATGTATCATTTAGCATGATTTTTATAGTATATACTGATCTTGTGCTTTTCTATTGTTTTTTTTAATTTAATAAGGTCTGTGGACATCTAGAAATAAAGAGCCTTATCTTGAAAACGAATTGCCTTTGTTAATTGTTATACAACAAATAATCCTATCCTATACTAACAAGCACGGAGAGAAAATTCACGGAGCAAGGAGAGAGCTTCTCAGCATATTTTTGGGAAAGCTTTTGGAATCCATTTCTTATTTCATTTATTACTATTTACTATTATTATTTTACTTCCTTTTATTGTTGCAACTATGATTTCAAACTTTATTAATTTCTTTAAGATTGAATCATATTTGAATTACACTACAAACCATTATTATTGTACTACTTTTATTAGTGTTTTACTTCCTTTTTAATTGTAAACCATTTATTGGCGTTTTGCCTCTTTTTCCATTTCAAGTCATCCTAACGATGCAATAATTACTTTTCCATTTGAATTCAAATGCCTAAGTTTTCAATTAAACAAAGATATTGTGTTAACTAACTTTATGAACACACATCAATTGATTTAGAAAAAAACCAAAATAGTTGGCTTGACATGGCTTTGACAATTAATCATTGAAAATAATCACTTTCAATTTGAATCTAATTAATCCTAAGAGAGACACAGCACTTACATTAATTAAATATATTTTTGCTATTTCTTCTGCATTTTTTTAATCTTAAAAAAAACAGAGACAGCAAGAGAGCTGCATCTCCTAAATCCCTGGATATCTTAACTTATTCGTAAAGCATCAGCAAAGCTTATAATCATGATTAATTAAATATATTTATGTTATTTTTTGAACCACAAAATCTAAGATGAAAGCATCAGCAAAGCTTATAATCAAACTTATTTGCAAGATTATAATGCTTAATCATACTTCTCCCCAAATACTTTTCATTGATATACCTATACACCAACCTATAATACCTTGGATTCTTTATTCACAACTCTTTCCAAGATGTGTTCTATGCAGTAGTTGATGATGAGGAAATTCAGTTTTACAATACTGTTTCAGAACAAATCGAATTGGATAGAATTCCACTTCATTTTCCATTAACACAAACTAAAATTCTACCTAATCATGTTACAATAATGTTGTGGACTCATATAATGTAAGATGTTAATGTTGTGTTAATGCCAATCTTTTGTTATTCATTTTAGCAGAAGTTAAGGATGTATTTGGTAAAAATTTTGGATGTTTAAAATTAACTAGAATCATGATTCTAGCACAAAATCTAAGGAAGTTTAGAATCTTAATTTTCTTGTACTGTAGCACATTCAGAAAAATCTTGTTTGGTTAGTTGGAAATTTAGACCTTAGGTCTGTTTATTTTAATATGAAGTATATAGTAGTAATTCTATAATATGTTACTGTATTTATTGTAAATGTAAAAGAAAAATCAACTTAAAAATTACATTTCATCCCAAAATCAAGTAGATTGCTTCATAATCAAACTCATGTTTGATTATTTCATTAGTTTAAAATACACATAAATCTAAATTATTGACTTTATAGGATTCTATGTAGAATTTGTCAAGTCAATTCTGTTTGGTTATGATAATAGGTTACATCAGATTCAATCTTTACCAAATGAAGAAAGTGGTTTGGAAGTTGATGATACCAAATTTTTCTGAAAAATCAGAGCTCAACATAAGATTCTCATAATACAAGGGTTCTACAAATGTAGGAACCTAATATTTGGGGCTCTAGCAATGTAGTTTGCTGCCATCAATGCTTTTTTTCAGATCATTATGGATTAAGTTTCACATAATTGACAGAACATTGCTCTCTTTTCTTACTGGGCTTGAATATTTTTGCCAAAAAGTGCAATTGTTTGTGCTTCTAAATTGTGGAATTTTTTATCTGCATCTGCTGGTAATGAGGTCGGAGTGGAGCATGGGAGCTAGCTTCGCACAATCATGATTCGTGCATCTAAAACTAAATTTGTTTTTTTAGCATCATATCTAAATTTGTTTTTTAGATATGTATAGATTTCCATCCATTCTATTAATAATGTATGCATCATATCTATATATACATCCTTCTAGAATTCCTCGGACTGTCATATGTTCATGCATGTTGTGTGTTATCTAGCATGATTTTTATGGTATATGCTGATCTTGTGCTTTCTGATTGTTTTTTTAATTTATTAAGGTTTGTGGACAGCGAGAAATAAAGGGCCTTATCGTGAAAAGGAATTGCCTTTGTTAATTGTTATACAACAAATAATCCTATCCTATCCTATATTAACTGTTAGAGTTCTCTAATTATCTTGTATTAATTATAGTGGGTTATTGAGTTATTGGATATCCATTTAGTCTAAGGTATCTAGTGACTTATATAAATATGTAACTACTCATTACAGAATGATATGACTCTATTTTTCCTCTAATCTTAACATGGTACCAGAGTTTGCGTTTAAATTCTATTTTTTTTCACCCCCATCACCACCAGTTGGTCTCTTCCTTGCAGGAACAGAACCTCTGTCGCCTGTGCTGCTGGATCAGCCTCCTCCCACCACCGCCGATAGTTGCAACACCTCCTTCCACCGTCCCCCTCCTTCCTCCCTCCCACTGTTGTTAAGGTAGCCCCTAGCCACTGTCGACTGCTACTGTAGCAACGAAGGGGGCCATCGGCAATCCCACTCCTACTAGAGGGGCAATCCAGCTCCCGTTTGCCACCGTCAGACGTCCCAGGCCATAATGTAGGCCTTCTCGTGTCTTCTCTTCCTCGTGTGTGTGGATATGTGATATCACATGTATTTGAACCTTTGGACTATGTGTTGGTGTCTCCGGAAGGTGATTGTGAGTTGTTTTTCCGTCGTATCTACATCAAATCAGGTTTTCTCTTCACTTGTATAGCAAAATTAGGTCATAAATTCTTCTGTTTATCATAGCTACACGTGAGTCTTTGGTGAAGTACCTCAATGGAATGTATGAAAAACTGAATGGCAAGAATTATCTCCTTTGAGCACAAAGTTTAAAGACATTTATTATTGCCCACCGTAAAATTAGTCATCTCATCAAATTTTCTTAAGACAGTAAGAACGCCACATATGATAACTGGTTCGTAGATGATGCAGCTATTGTCTCTTGGATGGTCAACAATATGGAGGCTACTGTTACTCGAGGAGTTATAATGCTGAGACCTGTAAAGAAGATATGAGATACACTGCATCTCACCTATGATCGTGAAAAGAATATCTTCAGAGTCTTCGAGGTATATGAGCAGTTGTTCACCCTCTATCAGGATGATCGGTCTGTTCCAGAGCATTTTACATTATTGAAGGCCTTGCTTAATGAGTTCGAGGCATACCAACTCCTAACTGTCGACATCACTCAGATAAGACAGTATCGTAAAGAATTTGCTGTGGCGATCTGCCTCTTCAGTTTATCTCTTGATCTCAGTTCTCAGATCAGGAAACAAATATTAGGAGCTAGTAGTGTATCAAATCTACAAACGACCTTTGTTTGTGTCGTGTGTATCACCACCGCCATTCTTTCTCTAATCCTTGATTAGTCCGTTATGGCAGTTACGCGTGGTAGAGGACACGATGGCCCACGTGGGGGTAGTTGTGGCCGTACTAACACTGGAGGACGTTCTCGTTGCACTCATTGTAACATGACAGGTCATCAGGTGGATAAGTGTTTAGGACTTGATTGGTTGTCCTTCCACTGTACATGTTACTACTGAGTCTACACCAGCTACTTCCACTAATGATAAGCAAACAATTACTATCTCATAGGATGATTATGATCGACTCCTACAGCTAAAGATCACTGACTCCACTACTATTACCTCTCATTCCACTTCTATAGGTACGAGTGTCCTTCTAGCATCCAAGGATTCCTCTTATATAATTGATTTTAGTGCCTTCTCTTATATATCAGGTACAAAAATCTTGTTTACTCGTTTATCTCAACTTTCTGATATTAGGTCTGTGGCCATCATTGATGGTCGGTCTTGCCTAGTTTCTAGAAAAGGGATTATGCAAGTCTCTTCTCAGCTTTCTTTTAACAAAGTTCTATATGTACCTGATTTTCCTATAAATCTTTTTTCTAGTAATGCTATTACTAAACAATTACTTTGTTATGTCACATTCTTTTCTTTTCACTGCATATTTCAAGATTTGCAGATAAGGAGGAGGATTGGTTTGGACCTTAAATAAGGAAATGATGTGTACTTATTGGTCAGTGACAATATACCACAAGGATTGGTGTCTGTCGCATCCACTTCTGAGCCCTCTTCACTGTGACACTAGCGGTTAGGTCATCCATTCCATCAAAGCTGTAATCGGCATTACCATGAGTTTCAGTTTCTCTTTTTGAGTGTGAGTATTGTCAGTTGGGTAAACACCATCGTACTTCGTTTAAACATTTACGTCTTGTGTCCAGTCTTAGTTTGTTTGAGTTAGTGCATTGTGACATTTGGAATCCTACCAAAGTCTCGTCTGTTTCTGGTCATCGTTATTACATTGTGTTTATTGATGATTTTTCGAAAATGTCTTGGGTATATTTACTTAAAGATTGTGGTCATAGTTATGATATACTCAAAACTTTTATTGTTAAAATAAAAAATCAATTTGGTGTTACTCCTAAGTGTTTGCGTACAGATAATGCACTGGAATTTATTCAATACATGATTGATTTTTATTGTGCATTCTTAGATATTATACATCAGACTACTTATCCCCACATCTCTCATCAAAATGAGGTGACAGAACGTAAGCGCAGACATATACTTGACGTTACCTGTACTATCATGCTTCGTATAAAAGTTCCAAAACACCTCTGGTTTGATGCCGCTCTTACTGCTACATGTCTCATAAATAAGACGTCCTTCACCATTTTAGAGGGTAAAGTTCCCCTACAACATCTTCAAAAGGATGTCATATTATTTTCCTTAACCCCTGGAGTTTTTGGGTGTGTTGTCTTTGTCCAGGATCTCTCCTCTAAAGTTGATAAATTATCTCCCAGAGCCATAAAGTATATTTTTGTAGGGTACTCGAGAACTTAATGGGATTATTACTGTTTTCACTTTTCATCTAGTCGATATTTTATATCTGCTGATGTTATCTTCTTTGAATCCATTAGTTATTCTGAGAATTCTGTGTCTGTGGGTGAGTCTGTGCCTCTTCCATTTGTTGTTGAGCCTCCTGTTGGAGATCCTTTGAACACCTCTGTTGGTCCGTCAGATGTCCTTCGTCCCTTACAGGTATATCGATGTGTCAGGAACCATTAGTGCCTTTCATGGCAAAATTGGCCTCCTCTGCGAATACAAATCCGTCTCTAAGTGACTTAGATCTTCTCATTGCTCTACGAAAAGATATTTGTTCTTCCACTGTTCATTCAATTTTCAATTTTGTGTCATATGAATTCCTCTATCCTCGTTTTCGTGCCTTTACCCTGTCTCTCTCTTTTGAATCTATTCCTAAGAATCATCAAGAGGCACTCTTATTTCCACAATGAAAGGTAGCAATGGATGATGAGGTAATTGTGTTAGTAGTCCGTGGCACTTAGGAGTTGGTGACTTGTCCTGTTAGAGCTAATGTAGTCATTTACCGATAGATTTACACTATCAATTACAAAGTTAACAATACCATTGACTGATACAAAGTTAGATTGGTGGCTCGAGGATTCACTCCGACACATGGGATTGATTATGGCTAGACATTTTTCATAATTGTCCGTCTCAATTCTATCAGAGTAATTCTGTCCATTGTCATCAACAATTTTGGATTCTATACCAGTTATATGTCAAGAATGCATTCTTATATGATAATCTAACAAAGTCTGTGCTTATGGAGTAACCTTCAAGGTATATTGCTTAGGAAGAGAACAGAGTATGCAAGCTAAAGAAGGCGATTTATAATCTAAAACAGAGTCTCAGAGCATGGTTTGAAAAATTCAGCAAAGTAGTGATAAATAGAGACTTTTAGAGGTGTACTGTTGATCACTCAATTTTCTATAGAAAGACTGATCATGGATGTGTACTTCTTGTAGTTTATGTTGATGATATTCTGATGACTAGTAATGACAAAGAGGACATCAAAGAAGTAAAAGAACACTTTATGACACATTTTGTCACCAAGGACATGGGAAAGCTAAGGTATTTTCTCAACATGGAGTTCGCTTATACAAATGGAAAAATGATGTTATCCCAGAGGAAGTATGCCCTTGATCTCCTTCAGGAGACAGGCATCTTGGGATACAAATCGTAGAGTACTCCTATTGAGCAGTCTCCACTTTTTTGGGATACTAGTTCAGAGCTATTAGAGGACTTGAGTCAGTACAGGAGGTTGATTGACAAGTTCATCTATTTGACAGTGACTCGGTCACACATTTCGTATGCAGCCAACTTACTAAGTCAGTTATGCATGAGTCTAAAAAGATACACTAGAGTGGAGCCTTGCGTATTCTTTCTTATGTTAAAAATACTCTAGACATATGTTTGATCTACAAGAAAAATGACTATGTGGATGTTATGATGTATTTAGACTCAAGATATGCAAGAGATCGTAAAGATAGGAAGTCCACATCTGACTTTTGCACTTATGTAGGAGGGAACCTTGTCACTTGGCGTAGTAAAAAATAGAATGTGGTATCACGATCTAGTGCAAAAGTAAAATATAGGTCAAGGCACAAACAACTTGTAAGATAATGTGGATCAGATCTCTCCTATCAAAGCTTAGTTTTTCATTTGAGACGTCAATGCCAATGTATTGTGACAATCAAGTAACTATTTTCATTGCCAATAATTCTATCTTTTATAAGCGCACTAAGCATATCAAGGTCAACTACCATTATGTCTGGGATATGGTGATGAAAAGAGTTATCTCTATCCCCTATATTCAATCATCTGAACAGTTGGCTGATGTCTTCATAAAACAATTGAGTGTTGGAGTGTTTAAGTTTATGTGTACCAAGTTGGGAATGGTTGATATGTATACTCCAACTTGAAGAGAAGTGTTATAATTTTCTTATTATCTTATAGTAGTTGTTGTAGGTTAGTAGGTTATTAGATATTCATTTAGTCTAAGGTATCTAGTGACTCATATAAGTATGTAATTATTCATTACAAAATGACATTAGACTCTATTTTTCCTTTAATCTTAACACTAACAAAGCTCGAAGAGAAAATTCATGGAGCAAGGAGAGAGCTTCTCAACATATTTTTGGGAAAGCTTTTGGAATCCATTTCTTATTTCATTTATTACTATTTACTGTCATTATTTTACATCCTTTTATTGTTGCACCTGTGATTTTAAACTTTGTTAATTCCTTAAGTTTGAATCATATTTGAATTACACTACAAAGCATTATTTCTTCACTACTTTTTATTAGTGCTTTACTTTCTTTTAAATTGTAAACCATTTATTGGTGTTTTAATTCTTTTTCCATTTCAAGTCATCCTAACGATGCACTAATAGAATTTCCTGTAGAATGATACTTGATTATTAATTTGAATTTCTGTGATTTAACAAGTGGTAATCACTTTCCATTGACAATAATTACTTTTCCATTTGAATTTCTGTGATTTAACAAGTGGTAATCACTTTCCATTGACAATAATTACTTTTCCATTTGAATTTAAAAGCCTGAGCTTTCAATTAAACAAAGGTATTGTGTTAACTAACTTTACGAACACACATCAGTGACTTAGAAAAAATAAAAATAGTTCGATTTACTTGTATTTGACAATTAATCATTGAAAATAATCACTTCCAATTTGAATCTATATAATCCTATGAGAGACACAACAGTTACATTAATTAAATATATTTGTTTTATTTCTTCTGCATTTTTTAATCTTAAAAAAAAGAGACTACAAGAGAGCATATCCAAAATCCGTGGATATCTTAAAATTTATTTTTGTATCCATTTTTTTTATTAACTTGGTTTGAGCTTAATTAATTTCAAACTTGAACTTTAAGATGTAACTTTATCATGTTTACACTTAATACTTTTTATCTTCATTTCGTACAACAGATGTTGTTATGAAAGAAAACCAAGATCATCTCTATTGATTAGTGAGGATTACATATATATAGGTATTAGACACCCATTGGATATACAAATATCCAATAACCCGTTTAACCATAAAATACATCCCTAATTATTCCAACACTCCTTCTCAAACTGGAGCATACATATCAACCATGCTCAACTTGTCACATAAAGACTCGAACACACCCACTGCAAGACCTTTGGTGAATATATCTGCTAGTTGCTCTGAAGAGTGCGTATACGGAGTAGATATAACTCCATTCATAACCAGATCTTTCACAAAGTGGCAGTCAACCTCGATGTGCTTTGTCTTTTTATGAAAGGTGGGATTGTTTGCAATAAAGATTGCAGTTTAATTATCACACCTCGTAGACATAGGCACCTCAATATCACACCCAAGTTGCTCAAGCAGTGGCTTCACCCACATCATCTCACACGTAGTCTGAGCCATAGATCTGTACTCCACCTCTGCACTAGACCTGGACACTACATTTTGTTTCTTACTTCACCAAGTGACCAAATTGCCTCACACATAAGTACAAAAATCAGACGTAGATTTTCTGTCACCTCTATCACCTGCATATCTTGAATCTGAGTAGACCTCAACTCTAGTGTGATTATTTTTCCTGTATACCAGACTCTTTCCTGGCGCCCCTTTCACATAAGATAAGACCCAAAGAGCACACGTCCAGTGTACCCTCTTAGGCTTACGCATAAATTGGCTCAGAAGACTGACTGTATAAGAAATATCAGGTCACGTCACCGTCAAGTAAATGAGTTTGTCAATCAACCTTTAGTATTAACCAGGATCCTCCAGTAGTTCTGAGCTGCTATCCCAAAAAAGTGGTGACTGTTCGATAGAGGTGTTTTCTGGTTTGCATCCCAGAAGGCCTGTCTCCTCTAAGAGATCCAATACATACTTCATCTGTGATAGAGCCATCCTACCATGTCTATAGGCAAACTCGATCCTCAGAAAATAGTGAGGCTTTCCCATGTCTTTGGTTACAAAGTGTCTGTGAAGATGGGCCTTTATCTCTGTAATTCCTTCTGTATCACTCCCAGTCACTAGAATGTCATCCACATATACAACCAGTATGACATATCCACGACCTGTGCGCTTGTAAAATACTGAGTGGTCCCCTGCACACCGTTGAAAACCACCATTAAGTACCACCTGATTAAACTTCTCGAACCACGCCCTGAGACTTTGCTTTAGCCTATAGATAGCCTTCCGTAATCTATACACACAATCCTCCCTCTGAGCAACGTACTCCGGAGGCTGTTCTATCAAGACTGTCTTAGTCAAATCTTCATAGAGAAAGGCATTCTTTACATCAAGCTGACACATATCTCAGGAATTATTCAATGCAAGAGACAACAGCACCCAGATAGAATTGAAACGAGCAACCGGTGAAAAAGTCTCCTCGTAATCAATGCCATATGTCTGAGTAAAACCTTAAGCAACCAGTTTAGCCTTGTATCTGTCAATGCTGTCATCTACTTTGTATTTGATAGTATAGACCCACTTGCAGGTGACCACTGTAGCCCCAGCAGTGCAAGCCACTAACTCTTATGTGTCACGACTAGTAAGTGCCACAATCTCCTTATCCATAGTAGCCTTCCAATGTGGAAGAGAAAGTGCCTCCTCGTAATGTCTGGGAATAGTCTGAGAAAGAAGGAACAAGGCAAAACTACGGAAACGAGGATGTAGAGCATCATAAGATGCAAAATGAGAAATAGGATGAACTGTACATAAACGAGTACCTTTCCGAAGGGCTATAGGCATGTCTGTGGAACTGGTAAGCAGATTTGCATCGGCAGAGGAGGATAGTCCGTCGTGAGGAGGTCTTGGAGGATGCTACCGTCGGCGATACACCTTCAAGGACGAAGAAGCTGGTGGTGGAACAGGTGGTGTAGACTGAGGATCAGCATGTTGCAACTCGACAACCGAGGGAACAGGGACAAACACACTGGACGGTGGAGGAACACTATAATATGGCTTAGACTCAAAGAAAGTAACATCTACAGAAACGTAATATCGACGAGTAAGAGGATGAAAACACCGATAATCCCTTTGAGTTCGCGAATAACCAACAAAAACACACTTTATTGCACATAGAGACAGCTTGCCCAACCTAGGGAAAAGATCCTGAACAAAGGCCACACACCCAAACACCCTCGGTGTCAAACTAAATAAGGTGGATTCTAGTTGCAGACGACTAAGTGGGGTAGCAGGCATCCTGTTGATAAGATAGATGGCTGTAAACACAGCATCAACCCAAAGATGTTTTGGAACCTGCATATGCACCATAAGTGTACGAGTGACATCTAGAATGTGCCTATACTTACGTTCTGCAATCCTATTTTGCTGTGAGGTATGAGGACAGGATGTCTGATGGATGATACCCAGTGAAGCACACATAGAAGTGATGTTAGAATGCATAAACTCAAGTGCATTGTCAGTTCTCAAAAACTTGGGAATTTCATGGAAATGATTCTTTATTTCATTAAGAAAATTTCTGAATACATCATGAATATGACTTCGATCTTTTAACAAATATACCCAGGACACTCGAGAAAAATAATCAACAAAAACAACATAGTACCTATGACCCGACACAGACTGGACTCTAGATAGACCCCACACATCACAATGAACCAACTTGAATGCTGTGCTACTAGACGCAAGACTCAACTGTTTAAACGAAACACGATGGTGTTTATCTAACTGACACGACGCACAATCAAAATGAGACACGGACTGTCACGGTAAGGCTTGTTGGAGTTTCTGATGAGATGGATGTCCCAGTTTATTGTGCCACAAGGAAGAGGACTCAACAGTAGATGCTGCAAAAGTCAAGCTTTGAGGAATCTCATCACGAACTAACAGGTACACTCCATTTCCTCGATCATGGACGAAACCAATCCTCCTCTCCGTCTGCAAATCTTGAAAGGTACAGTAAAAAGGTAAAAAGGTCACACAACATTTTAGCTATTTTGTAATAGCACTAATGGATAATAAATTTACGGGAAAATCAGACACAAAAAGGACATTCTCAAGTGATAACTGTGAAGAGGCGTGGACCACTCCTTCACCAGAAACTGGGCAAGTTCGACCATTAGCAATCGCGACGGTCCGAATATCAGATAGCTGGGACAATTGTGTAAACAAACTATGAGTACCTGACATGTGAGAGGAGGTACCGGAATCAATGATCCAGAAGGAGTCTCTTGAGGCAAATAGAATACTAGTACCTGAAGTGCTGGCATGTGTGGCTGTGGCAGTGGAGTCAGTGACCTTTAGCTACTGAAGTCGCTCGTAATCAGTCTATGATACAATGAATGTCTGTGGCTCAGTGGTAGCAGCAAATATAGGGGTCTCTGTAGTAACATTAGTCGTCTGAGGACGACCAATAATATCCCAGCATCACTCAACTCGGTGACCCAACCGTCCACAGTGTGTACAACGTGGCCGTCCTCCGGTATCACCACGACCACGTCCTCCTCGAGCACCATCACGTCCACGTCCACGGGTGGCCGCCATGGCAGAAGGATCTGATACTGTATGAGAAGTAGCGGTAGACATCTGCATAGCCTTGCTGAACGTGGTATGAAGATCTGGTAGTACATCACAGCTAGTACCTGTCCCCGAATTTGTGAACTGAGATTGAGATTCAGGACAGAGAGAAACACAGCAACTGCTAATTCTTCACGGTACTGATGTAAACGGGTGATATCAACTGTCAGAGGCTGATGAACATCTAACTCCTCCAGTAAGGCTCGAAGAACAGTGAAGAGATCCTAGACAGATCTATCCCCCTGCCGTAGAGTGAAAAGCTGCTCATAAATCTCATAGACTTTGGAAATATTCTTTTTATGTCCATATGTGAGTCGAAAGGTATATCAAATCTTCTTTGCTGGCCGCAATGATATAACATTACGTGCAATAGAAGACTTCATGCTATTAGCCATCCAAGTAATAACCGCCGCATCATCGGTCAACCAATCTTCATAAATCTCAGATTTGACATCTGAAGGAGAATCTGTAAGGTGCTTCAATTTTCTGTGTGCCAAAACAAATGTCTCGAAACTCTGGGACCACAGATGATAGTTAAGGCTAGAGAGTTTCTCAGAGGTACCACTCATGTTTTTAACAAACGAATCACGAGATGACATCATCATTGATTTTCAGTAGTGAATCACAAATAGATGGTCTGAAAATTACGAAGAAAATGGACCAACTGCTCACCATGGTGTGTGGATGTGACATATCCACATACAACACCAACTAAAGACGGAAAAAGGACCTAAAACATGGCTTGGAGGGACTGGACTGCCTTAACAATTGGACGGGAGGAGCAATGGGGCATCACCGGTGGCAGATCATGTGCCGGTGACGCCGTACAGCCGGCGTCGGAATTGCCGGCAGTGGACTGCAGGCCACGTACGGGCCTGCCGGCGGCGAAAGGTGCCTTGGTGCACGCAGGCGAGGAGTCCAGGGGCAGAGGGAAGGCGGGAGGTCACGTCCGACGGTAGGACCGGCGGCCGGCGGCGAGGACGATTGTGGCAGACGGTTAGGATTTTTTTTGTGGTTTCTCCCTACACTCTGGTACCATGTTATGAGAGAAAAGCAAGATCATCTCTATTGATTAGTGAGGATTACATATATATAGGTATTAGACACTCCTTAAATATACGGATATCCAATAACCCGTTTAACCATAAAATACATCCCTAACTATTCTAACAGATGTTGTGTGAGTGATTTGATTAAATGTCAAGATTACATGTCGTGTACACTTCCAGAAATATTTGTAATTTGAAAGATCACAATATGTTAGTTATTATTACCTAATAAAACATAGCCCATTCAGTCTATTGGTATGAAATAGTGAGTTGTAGATCTTGGTGGACAAGTTATTTAACAGATCATGGACATGAAGCTCAAATTTATTTCCTCACTAACATCAACAGCAACAAGAAGATTAGATATCTCTTTGCAGTTTGATATCTCATTCTTTTAAATTTTCTTACAATTTTATATTTTTTTAATGCATCCTCTTTTGTGTGTGGATTTCTCTAATATTTTGCTAAGTGGTTCTATGTGCTATGGCTCCACACATCATTTTGTTCCTTGTTAAATTGGCTTATAATGCAGGAATAGTTGTCAGGCTGATATGATGCTTTAGTCTTTAATCATGTCCTAATTGTAATAATAATCACGTGACAACAAGAATATTCATATTTATTTGTCCTAAGTGAGAAATTAGAAATTGGATTAAAGTGTGAATATGGTATTAGAAAGGTGTTATTGATTGTATTTGTATTGTAGGTCCTGGATTTTCTCACGATTCATGGCACAAAGTACTGTTTCATCCTCTAACTGGTCTCTGTGTCATAAGAAATCCTTCACAAGACATTCTCTTGCTGGAATCATGTTCTGACTCAGAAGCTTGGGAGTACACAGGACAAGAAACTATCATGCTGAACGGTGTTCAATTATGTTTGCAAGCAGAGGGCTTGGAAAAACCAGCAAAGCTAGGTGCTTACTGCAATGGCTCCAACTCAACATGGAAGTTGATATCTGACTCCAAGATGCATCTATCCTCAAGGCTTTCTGACAATACTTTAGTGTGCTTGGATGTTAGTTCTGATCGAACGATTATTACAACTTTTTGTGATTGCATAACTGCAGAAAACAATACTTGTGACCCTCTACATCAGTGGTTCAAGATTGTCAGTAGTTCAAGAAGTGTAGTCAGTGGATGGCATGTTCAATGAAACGTGGTATGCCTTTCAGTTTATTGAGACATGTTATGATGTCTCAAGGTTGTCTCCATACCATTCACAAAGTGAGAAACAATGATCTTTGAAAATTCTTTCATCGAATTTATGCATGCATTTTTTTCTACATGCAATTTGGTAACTTTGTAACTTTTTCTTAGATCAATGTTAGCATTTTAATATAGTATTTGTCTTACAATTAGATCAGGTATTCCATGCTAAGCTAATAAACAACAAATCTAGCTATAATCCTATCCTACACAAGCATCATAAATTAAGTAAACTATTCAGGCTTATGGTGTTTTGCTAGCACGTATCGTGACTTGTAATCTAGCAATACATGCTTTAGTGTTTTTATATGTTAGATGGCATTTGAGTATCTTTTGCCATATTTTTATTAAGCAAGCACAATCTCTTCATTTAGTGAAATTTAATCAATAAATAAACTGAATTTATTACTGAATGATTGAAGTGTTCATCGATGAAACAAAAGATTAGAAAAAAAGACAGGTCTGTAAAACATGTAACCAAGAAATAGTATCACATTGATTAGAAGCAAGGTATTTGATGACCAATTACGCAAACCTTGGAAGCCAAGGAACTCTAATGTCCACCTCACCTGATCTATGCTTCTCCTCAAAGCATGCGATGCTGTAGATAATGCTGAAAGCAACAGCGAAGCTTACAATCAAACTTATTCGTAATATTAGATTGCTTAAGTAAACTACTTGTCGAATCCTTTTCATTGATACACACCTTTCCACCAGCCTGTAATACCTAGGATTCTTTAATCATGCCTCTTTTCAAGATGTGTTCTTCTATGCAGTACTCGATGATAAGGAAAATCAGTATTACAACACTGTTTCAGCATCAACAGTGTTAAAATTTAGATATTGCTAGTCTGCAGATCCGAACTTGTGTTCAAGGAAAGGTTCAGAGTAGTCTGTCTACTCCACAGTACCAACGAGGAACACAAATCGAATTGGATAGAATTTCACTACCTTTTCCAATAGCACAAACAAAATTTCTGTGTAATCATGTAACAATAACGTTGACGCGAACTACTTGTCAAAGTAAACATTGTGGACTCATAATACAAGACATTAATGTTGTGTTAACGCCAATCTTTTGTTATCCATTTAAGCCGAAGCAAAATGAGGAAAATTGTTTGGAAATTGACGATGCCAATTTTTCCATAGAAATCAGAGCTCAATGTAAGATGCTCGTAATACAAGGGTTCCACAAATGTAGGAACCTAATTTTTGGGGCTACTGCAATGTAGTTTGCTGCAATCAATGCTTATTTTGAGAGAATTATGGATTAATTTTCACATAATTGACAGAACATTGCTCTCTTTTTTCCACCGGACTTGAATATTTTAGGCAAAAAGTGTAATAGATTTTACTTCTAAATTGTGAAATTGTTATCTGCATCTGCAGGTAATGAGGCCAGAGTGGAGCATGGGAATTAGTTTCACACGATCATGATTCATGCATCTAAAACTAAATTTGTCTTTTTTAGCGTCATATCTATGTCAACAATGCTGTATACGTATGTATTTCCATCCATTCTATTAACCCACAGAACAATACAAACTTAGAAAGCCATCCCATGTGCGTGGAAGTGTATGAAATATGTCAATCGAACAAATCTAAACAGAAAACAACTTTCCTCAACTTGGAAAATGCAATACCATGCAGGTCTACAACATTGCTTGTCTTCATGATGACAATGGAATGGATTGTGGTCCTTCAGAGGTTGGTCTTTCTTGTACTAATTGGAGATCAGGGTGGAAGGCCAGTACTCCTCTTTCTTGAGCCAGAGTTGTCTGCATCACTCTTCGCATCCCCAAGCCTGGATTGAGGTGAAACTATTGTTTACTAATTCTTCGTTCCTTAGTTTGTAAATTTGATAAACTTCTGGTTAAGAAACAAGGCATCTTGATATATATCAATACCTCTTTATATGTGTTGCACCTCTACTTTGGTGTCAATTTGTTTGCTAAGCTCCCATCCAGAAAGGGGTTAATCATGAGATACTTGGCCATGTTTCTGTTGTTTCTCTGTTCTTGTTTGGAGCTCCATCAACCGGCAAAATCCTGGCCTCTTTCTACGAACTCCAGATGGATTGTTGATGAAGGTGGCCAGCGAGTGAAGTTGGCATGTGTGAATTGGCCATCGCATTTGGAGACAGTTCTCGCAGAAGGGCTCGGAAAGCAACCTCTGGATACCATCTCCAAGAAGATCATCTTTATGGGATTTAACTGTGTGAGGTTCACATGGCCAGTCTTCATGGCCACCAATGACACATTGGCTGAACTCACTGTTCGAAAGAATTTTGAGAGCCTCGGCCTGAATGAGTCCATTGCTGGAATCCATGTCAACAATCCAACCTTGATAGACCTTCCAATAATCGAAGCTTATCAGGTGAGAGCCGAGATCTTGTTGAAATTCATCCATGTTTGTTAGTTAAAAAATACATGTTTGTCTAGTCTAGATTCCTGTTACAGGCGGTGGTGTCAAAAATGAAAGACAACAACATCATGGTCATACTGGATAATCACATCAGCAAGCCAGGGTGGTGCTGCAACAATTCTGATGGCAATGGCTTCTTCGGAGACCAGTACTTTGAACCCGACTTGTGGATCAAGGGGCTGACAAGGATAGCAACTTTGTTCAATGGGTCTGAGAACGTCGTCGGTATGAGCCTGAGGAATGAGCTCCGAGGCCCAAAGCAGAATGTTGATGATTGGTTCAAGTACGCTTAAATGAACTTTTCTACTGTCCATCTTATCATAGGCATGGTTCCAAGCAATGGTTTCATGGCGGACTTTGATCCTTCCTAAACAAGAAGTGTGTCAAATATCACTAGAAACATGACAAAATATGGAAGTTCTCACTGAAAACTATGGTTTTAGATTTGAAACTCCATAATATATTAAAATGAGCGGCAATACACATCTCTTATCTCTGTCTTTAAATTCATAATTTAAACATATAATAAGGAAATATAATGTATATACAAAATAAGACATTATGGAATATAAGAAAGGTTGATGAATTAGTAAAAAGAATTCATATATTAACATTCTAAGTATCATGATAAAATGCTAAAATAAGAGGAGTTTTGCAAGTTCACTAGGAATATTTGAAGTCACAAAATATAGGATTTTTACTCTATTTTCACCGAAAACAGACAATAAGATTAAGCTATCATGTCACCTGAAAACCAATTGACGCTCAGGTACATGACAAGAGGAGCAGAGGCAGTGCACTCAGTGAACCCCAACGTTCTTGTGATACTCTCTGGATTGAGCTTCGACTACGATCTTAGCTTCCTTAACGACAGACAGGTTAACCTGACGTTCAGCAACAAGCTTGTGTTTGAGCTACACTGGTATGCCTTCTCAGACAGGAGTGCCTGGTTGGATGGGAATCCCAACCAAGTGTGCGGCACCATTGTGGGCAATGTCATGAGAAGAGCAGGCTTCCTCCTTGACCAAGGGTGGCCATTGTTCCTGAGCGAGTTCGGTGCAGACCAGAGGGGAGTCAACGTTAACGACAATCGGTACATCAGTTGCGCATTGGGTGTAATAGCTGATCTGGATCTAGATTGGGCTTTGTGGACTTTGCAAGGGAGCTACTATCTTAGACAAGGGATTCTCGGATTGGATGAGGTCTATGGCGTTCTGAGCTGGGACTGGTGTAAAACTAGGAACATCACCTTCCTCCAAAGGATTGCAGCCGTACAACCTCCATTTCAAGGTTGGCTTTCCCTAACAAGCTATGTTCTTCTACCCTTTTTTTTTTTTCCCCCTTACTGTTGCTTCTTTTTAAGCTGTATTTTTGTTGGGGATCAGTCTTACACATGAATCCTTCACATTACCCTACCCTGAACATGGTTTAGTCATTGATCTTTCGCCACAAGGATAGATTAGGTTAAGGGTGGGATTTGATCTCAACTTGGGCTCTAGCTCAACAACCTTAGTTCAAACTTGAATTGATCATCTGAGCTCCAGCCATGAACAACTCAAAATAATGCATCAACATACTGTCTTAGCTAGCTTGCTCTTAACTATCAAAAATCTTTCAATTGATTTTTACTTAGGTTCCATTTGAAATTGCATTTTAAACAGTAGCTTTTGTTGAAAAATACTTTTCTTGAAAAATTAGTTTCAAACAGGTATTGTTGGATTCAATCTAGCCTTATATTTAAATAAATATAAAATTAATTAAAGTATTATAAATTATTTTCTTATTAAGCTTATTTTAGTGATCTATTTGGTTTTTTTAGGTTAAGCTAATTAATATCTTAAGTGATGTGGATCAATATGTGTAGAAACCATAAAGACATTTTTCCATTTATTGATAAACCGAATTGGAAATGTATAATATTAAAGTTTTCTATATAATGAAGTTATAGTCCTCAAACCCTAAGTGTTTGATCTTTATTCTCTCTCACTGCCATCTTGAAAAAGAGCAAAAAAAGAGAAAAGAAACTTAGTGGTTTGGAAGATCAGATCTAAGCAAAAGGAAGAAGAATTTGAAGTTTTCTACATAAATTCAGGTACGTTTCCGTATTTACATTTATTAATGATGAATATGATATAAACAGATCTTAAAATTCTTGATTAGATCTTGAAATATATTTTTTAATATAATTTTTTGTGTATTTTTTCTTATCTAAATTTAACAAGTGATATCAGAGCTTAATCCTACCATTTCATCATGGAATATTGTGTTGTGATGCAAATCATATTGAAAATCAATGTTTCTCTAGTTGTTTTATGCATTGACGACACTGATATCATGTTTTTCGTATATCAAATCATGTATAAATATGCTCCTTTTATGATCTGGTTTTTGACCACCCTTGTGTCGAGCCGTTCTGATGCACAGAGGCGTCGAAACACAGGTTGGGTACCTAGGAGGCACCCCTTAGAGGCGTTTTGGCGGTCGATCGTTGCCCTACTACTAGGGGTGGCAATGGGTCAGGTCTGGGTCGGGTCTACCTATACCCAGACCCAGACTCAGACCCATGAAGATAACGGGTCTAGGTCCGGGTCTTAGGTCTAATGGGTCCTCCAACTTATTTTCAATTTTTTTTTTAAAGAAAATAAATTTTTAATTAATCTTAAAACATTGTAAATAAATGTGCTAAACAATTCTCTATCAATACACATATATCATGAATAAAATACAACCATAAATAAATATTTGACATGAACAATATTATGAACCATTGATAGTTGAACAACACATAAATAAATATATCTAATTTCAATAAATTAACTTTGTCATGTCCATACAATAATTTTCTATCAATGTGCATACACCATATAAATTTTAAACTTTAAAGAGAATGAGATTTAAGAGTAGAATAATATATATTATATATATAGTGTAAATATTATACATTACTCTTTATATTTAACTTATAATATATTATATATAAATTGGGTGCATGAGTCTGGGTATTTTTAGACCTAGACTCGATCGAGTAAATGAACGGGTCGGGTCCATGGGTCTCATTTTTAGGACCCAGACTCATACTTTGTGGGTCTAAACTCACAGATCTTGGGTCGAGACCTGACCCATTGTCACCCCTACCTACTGTCGCCTCTCTTCAGGCATCATGTTTCTTAAGCCTTTTTAGAGTTTTTGTTTTGTGGGTAATCAAATCTAGCCTGAATATGTTTATATTGTGTAATTTTTTTATTGGAGTTTTATTATTTATATTTTTTATTGGAGTTTTATTTTAATTGAGGAAAACTCTATAATGACATCTGATTTAATGGAAAACCCAGCAGAACTTTATATTTTTTATTTAGTCTTGAGTTTTCTGAAATTTTACTGTTAAACCCCTGAACTTTGACATTTCTTTCAAAAAACAAAGTCTTTGCATGGTTAACATATTGTTTAAGTTAATTGAATTTCAATTACCATGCCTTAATGATTAATAGTTAAACCATGAACTTTAGAATTAAATAAATTCATTATTGATGATTAACAATAAATTGTCTTTTATCTAAGAATAGATTAATCAAAGCAATATCCTACCAAAGTAGGCTCTTTTGCCTAAATTAGTCTATTTGAGATAAAAAGATGTTAGTGTATTTGAGATTCATGCAGATAGTAATCGATTCAAAGGAAGATTACTATTTGGTTGAATATCAAGTACACCTATAGTAATAAATTCGTGATAATTATATAGTTGTATCATGTGGGTAAGTAATTAGCCCAAAGGAAGACTTGTTACTTGACAGAACTAATGATCAAAATTTGATTACTATAATGAAGAGTATCACTTACAAGTTGACATTTCTACCTAAAGGCTAAATGTCGATGTTATGTTAGGTATCTTGAGATGAGCCCCACTATCAGTTGAATTTATTTGTTTGTTTCTTTATTCTTAAAGATTAAAATAATTTACATTAGACTAGTTATTCTTATGGCTTCTAAATTATTTCTGAATTTATTCAGTAAATGTATCTTCCTCAATTAGTGCCAACATAAACTCAATTCCAATACTTAATGGCATTAATTTCAAACGTTGGAATGAGAATGTTATGATAATACTTAAGTACATCGATCTCGATTTAACCCTTAGGATGGAACAAACCCTACTTTAGAGTCCGACAGTTTGACTGAGGACAAGAAAACTTATGAAAAGTAGGAGCGTCCCAATAAGCTAAGTCTGATGATCATTAAATGCGTCATTCCAGAAACCTTTCGGGGTACTAGATTGGAAGAGACTATTGTCAGAGAGTTTTTTAATGACCTTGAGAAACGATTATTCAAGAATGAAAAGGTGGAAACTAGTACGTTATTGGTAAATTTAATTTCTATAAGGTACAAGACAAAGGGAAATATAAGGGAGTACATTTTTGAGATGTGTAACATTACTTCAAAGCTAAAAGCACTTAAGTTAAAGTTGTCAAAAGACTTGCTTGTGTATTTAGTTTTGATCTCTCTTCCTGAGCAATTTAACTAATTCAAGATCAGTTATAACTGCCAAAAAGAGAAATAGACTTTTAATGAGCTCATTTCTCATTATATGCAAGAGGAAGAAAGACTAAAGCAAGATAAGACAGAAAGTACTCATCTAGTCTCCACCTCTAAGGACAAAGGTAAAAGAAAATTACAACCCAATGAAGTTGCATTAAGTGTATTAAAGGAAAATAAACCAATGTTAGAAGATTAAATGCCAATAGATATTCAAATGTCTTAGAACTAATACATACAGACATTTGTGGATCGTTCCCTACGACATCTTGGAATGGTTAACAATATTTTATTACGTTCATAAACGATTATTCACGTTATGGCTACTTATATCTTATTCATGAAAAATCATAGGCCTTAGATGTGTCCAAATAATTTAATGTTAAAATTGAAAATCAACTTAACAAAAGAATTAAAGCTGTTAGATCTAACCGTAATGGTGAGTACTATGGTAGATATGACAGATTTAGTGAATAATGTCTAGGTCTGTTTGCCAAGTTCCTAGAAGAATGTAGTATTGTTCCTCAATATACCATGTCTAGTTCTCCAACCATGAATGATGTTGTTGAGAGGTGCAATAGGACACTTAAGGATATGGTGTGGAGTATGATGATTCTACCTTACTAGAATCTCTCTGAGACGAGGTACTTAAGACTGCAACTTATATTTTAAATAGAGTATTGACTAAGGTAGTAGCTAAAACCCCTTATGAATTATAGGTTAGAAAGAAACCCAGTATTAGGCATCTTCATGTGTCGAATTGTCCAGCTGAGACTAAACCTTACAAGCCTAATAAAAAAAACTAGATTCAAGGACCGTTAGCTGCTACTTTGTTGGATATTTTGAAAGATTCAAGGGTTTTAAGTTTTATGATCCTACTACTATATTCTTTTTTGAGATGGGTAATGCTAAGTTTCTTGAGGAAGTAGAGTTTGAGAGGGAAGATTATAGTAGAAACATTGTATTTGAAGAGGAATTTATTTCTTTTCCTACAATTAGTATTGACGATGATTAAGAATTAATTCCTAACATTATTCAAGAGGTAAATTTGGAGCAAAATATTGTTGATCCTCTTTCCATTCAAGAAGAACAAACCTAACTCTCTCAAGAGTCAATGCTACTTAGGAGGTCTATTAAAAAGAAGAGAAGTGTGATTTTAGATGATTATGTCGTATTTATCTAGGAACATCAAGTTGATAATAACTTGATGGATGATGATCTTATCAATGTCCATTATGCAATTAATAGTTCTGATTCTCAAAAGTAGATAGATGAATGATAAGTATAAATCTATAAAGAATAATGACGTTTGGGA
>JAMKQA010001632.1:0-23023 GCA_024699735.1 Posidonia australis | reverse complement strand
AGCCGGCGGAGCACACGGACAGTCACCACCTCCCACCACGGTTGCGCGGGCGTAGTTCTTCCTCTCCCCCTTTCTCCTCACGTCACAGCTCACCACCAGCCGATCGCCTCCGCCCTTCTTATCCCTACCTCCTCCCGCGTCCCGCCAGCTGCCCATCGTGTCGGAGGTGACACGGAGGCATGGGTCGTTGGGTGGTGGTGGCACGGGCTGGTGGAGAATAATGGGGAAGGAGACGAGTGAATGTGAGCTCGTGAGTGGGAGAAGAAAGAAAAAGAAAGAAAAGGAAAAGAACGGGCACGCAAACCGAGGCGATTGTGCATCCTCAAACTGGGCTCCAAATAGGTCCCAAATCACAACCTGATGCACAGAAAACCACCCACAACCACACACAACCAAGAAACAACAGGTTATCCATTAATAAACCATTAAACACAATCTTACAAATAAAACATGGTTTATTACAAAAATGGATAATCAGGCCCTGATGTTACAAGTTGGCATAGGTTCCAAGAGTTATTTATAGCCACTAACAAAATGACCCTGATGGAGTTTAATCTGGCAATAGGGGAGAAAGTCTTAGTGTAATCAATGCCAGATTCCTGTGTAATTCCCATGGAAACTAACTGAGCTTTGTATCGGTCCACCATACCATCTGCCTTGTACTTTATAGCAAACACCCATCTGCAAGTGACAACATTGGTCTGCTTTGGTCTAGATACTAGTGTCCATGTCCAACGAGATCTTTGTGCCTGCATTTCATCATCCATAGCTGCTTTTCCACTTAGATGCTATGCTTGCCTCCTAGTAGTTCTTGAGAATAGACTCAGAAGAAATAGACAAGGCAAATGCATGAAAAGAAGGATGAAGCCACTCATAACTCGCAAAGTGGGATATAGGATGTGTAGTAGATGAAACACGTGTACCTTTCCTGATGGCAATTGGCAAATCAAGATCAGTGGTTGGCAGATCTGTAGAGGATGGGAGGACGTGGCTGTCGTCGATATACCTGCAAGGTGCCAGATACCTCTGTTTCTATAATAGGAGCATCAGTAACATCCATCTCTCCAGTCTCAACCACAAACAGTAACGGAACACTATCAGGAACAGAAAAGGTACTATCAAAGAAGCTTTGACTCTCAAAGAAGGTGACATCAGCAGAAACAATGTATTTCTTGGTGGCAGGAAGATAACAGCGATAGCCACGCTGAGTACGAGAGTAACCAACGAACACACACTGAATAGACCATGGAGCAAGTTTGTCTAGGTTAGGAGTCAAGTCTTGAACAAAAGCAACACAGCCAAACACTCTAGGAGTAAAAGGAAAGGGATCAACACTAGGATAAAGTCTATGTAATGGAATATCCCCGCCAAAAGGTGTGGAAGGCATGCGATTGATGAGATACACAGCAATGAGAACAGCATCAGACCACAGATACTTGGGGACATGCATCTCAAGCATGAGGGACCGAGCAACATCAAGTATGTGTCAATGTTTACACTCTGCAACTCCATTTTGTTGGGATGCATAAGCACGAGAGGTTTGCTGCAACACACCCAAAGATTCACAGTATTGTCGAAAACTTGTCTGAGTGAATTCTAAAGCATTTTCAGTGCAAAAAACTTTGGGATTGATAGAAAACTGATTCTTTATTTCCATGAAAAATTTCTTAACTATTTCAGGTACACTGACTTTATCCTTCAACAGATACACCCAAGACACACGAGAGAAATCATCGACAACACAATATAATATCTATAGCTAGACACTGAAGAAGTTCTGGCCGGACCTCAAACATCACAGTGGACTAAATCAAAAGGACGCTTACTCCTAACAAGACGTAGACCTTGAAAGGTAGCATGATAGTGCTTACCTAACTTACAAGACTCACACTGAAAAGAAGACATAGACAACCAAGGAAGAGCCTACTGAAGTTTCTGATGAGCAGGATAGCCCAACCGACGATGCCATGTGAGGGATGAATCATATGTAGAAGCAAGGGTTGTAAAGCCTCTAGGTATCTCATCTTTAACCAACAGGTAAACTCATTGGCCTTTGTCATGCCCCAAACTAATCCTCTTCCCAATCTACAAATCTTGAAAGGTATAGTGAAAAGGAAAAAATGTCACACAACAGTTTAATTGTTTGGTAATGGAACTAATGGATAAAAGATTTAAAGGAAATTCAGGTACAAAAAGGACTTTATCTAGGGTTAACTGGAACGTAGCACGAACAGTGCCTTGCCCAATTACCCTACAGGTCCAACCATCAGCTATAGAGACAGACCTAATGTCAGGTAACTTAGAGAGGCGAGAATAAAGGTCACGACTACTTGTCATGTGAGAGGATGCTCCTGAATCAATGATCCAGGAACTGTTCCTAGAGGCAACTAAATCAGATATACCTAAGGTAAAAGCTGTGGCATGAGATGCAACAATAGGTGTAGACTGAGCCTCTCTATACTTTAGGAACTGTGCATACTCCTCCTGAGATAGAGTCACTGATTGAGTACTGGTGGAAAGAGCAACTACAGGCGTCTGAGTCACTTCTGTAAAGGCTTGTGCCCACTCTGGCTTATCAAACTTTTCCCAACATCTGTCTGACTTGTGGTTGGTACGACCACAATGCTCACAGGGGGATGGCCTCTAGTATTACCTCGTCCTTGACCTCCTTTACCAGAATTGTGACCACAACCATGACCATGAGCAGCCATAGTAGAATGATAAGTAGTATGAGCAGTAGTAGCAGGCACACCTGTAGAGACACGTAAGACTCTAGTAAATGTGCTTTCCAAACTCGAAGTAGAATCAGCACCAAGAATCTAGCCCTGTATCTGAGAGGAGATATCAGGGGTCAGTCCAGAAAGCTAGGCAGCCACAACAAGCTCCTCTCTGTATCGACACATGGTAGTAATATCAGAGGTAAGTGGCTGATACAAGTCAAGTTCATCCAGAAGTGCACGAAGTGCCCCAAAGTGATCCTGGACTGAACTATTGCTCATCTTCAAGCTAAAGATTTACTTGTATATCTCATAAACCTGAGAAATGTTCTTCTCACAACCATACATCTGTTTGAGAGTGTAACCATGCCGACGATAGCCTCGAGACTTGGCGCGAAAGGCCAAATACGCGAGGATCGGCAAAGTCACGGTAAAAACAATAAAAATAAAAAATACAAATACAGGAGTCGTCACCTAGTCTATTAAAATGGAAGACGAGGAAAACCATAAAAGAATCATTCAAATCATGCATATAAAAACCAATGGAAAAGGTCTTTGTAAACCAGAAATGGGTAAGGATCCCTATTACGCACGAGGAAGGTATTAGACACCCTCGTGCGCCCGATAAATCGGTCTTTCTATAAGTTTCTCATTTACTTATGAAATGTCGGCTTTCCAGCCTTTGCTGTACGCCCGAGGGCGATATGCCATGCCATGCTATGTGACTGGTGTCTTATGCTAAATAAGGGTGCATGAGGTGCAGGGGTGTGTATTAATGCTCAGAAGTATCACTCATATATCGGGTCAAGTGTCGATGCAAAGACATTGCATAAATAAGATCAAGGATCTAAGTATTTTGAGCGATTTATCATCCTTGCTTTGCTATATGCCAAATGCAATCTAACATGCATAAAAATGGATAAAACAGAGCTATGCCCTCCTGATATATCAAGGGAGAAAACCAGAGATAACTGAAAGCAAATCGAGGCTGGAAATCATGCTAAAAAATCATGCGAAAACTTGTTGTGTGCTACTAAAAACAGGCTAATGCGCCTACTTGATGCACCAGACTGGTGCTCCAGTTTTGTGCGCCACCTATGTGCTCCTGTGTGGGCCAGAAAGATGTGCCAAAGCAAATACAGAAATCCATGCAGTGCAAAGTCTCATATCAATGCATTCCAGAAAATCATGTCATGTAAAATCCTTTGCAAAACTTGAAAAAATATGCTTTAAAATTGAAAGAAATGCAAGTGTAATGACTTGTGGACCTTGTGCTCAAGGGCTAGTAGCCTCACACAAGATCTCACCCTATTTATGCTAAAATGTATGCAAGAAGGTTCAGCCATGTCTCTGGATCATGGGCTGATGCACAAGGTTCTCCATATTGGAGTAGAGGCAAACAGCCTACCAGATTTTAGCCATGGACTGAACATTCAAAGGGAACAATATCTAGGAAACAATTGTTATTTAAGGCTGAAAACATGCATGCAAAACCATGTGATGTCAGAAAACCAGCAGCAAAAGAATCGGACGTAAAATCATCGGAAAACTATACAAACCGGGATGCAAAAGTGAGTGTTTTGCTCTCTGACCAGTTGGTGCACCTGAATGGTGCACCAGAGTGGTGCTTTGGGTTGGTGCGCCACTCTGGTGCGCCACTCTGGTGTGCCACTTAGGTACTCCAGATTGGTGCTCCGCAGAAAATCTGGATCAGACTACAATCTGATCTAGAATAGAGATGGGTGATTTTTATTAATGCAGATCAATTTATGTAGATGATAAAAACTGAAACACGATGTGATGCAAATGAGCAAAACAAACCTATTATTATGTGATTCAGAAATATGATAAATTATAAGTTCATGGCTGAAAAAATATACTTGCATAAGATTCTAAAGATGAAATAGAACATAAACAAGTGAACTTTAACAGCCGTATGCAAAGAATGAATCATGAAAACTTGGTTTGCTACATATCTATTAGCAAGCATTCTCATGAATCATGCACTCTTATGCAAAGGAATAGAAAAGAAAAACAACTCATAGGAAGTAACAAGGTGCAGATTTTCGTGCTAGAAGTAAGAAACATGCTAGCAAACAAGGTATAGATTTGCATATAGAACATCTTGCAAAGGAAACAAGCAATCTCATCATGGAACTCTCATGTAAACAGTAAAAAATCAGATCATATATGAAGTCTAAAGCATGCTTTATTCAGTGCAAAAGCTAAGATCTTAAAAGAAAAGTGAGGAACCTACCTTGTCCAAGGTGTTCCTACCAAGAAACCCAAGATAATATAATCCTCGTTGCTTTGGAAGGGCTGAGAATATCTCAGGATGCAAGGGAAAGCTTGAGAACACAAGAGAGAAGTTGCAGAATTCAGGAAATGGCTTCCTCTAGATTTCTCTTGGATCCTTCTAACCCCTTCTAATGGTTGCCTATAGGTGTCCTTATATAGGGATTTCTCATGGGTAACTCCTAGGAATGCAAGCAGCCTCGTAAACGAAGAGCCTGGGAAGATACCATGGCATATTCGTTGGTGGAGGTAACAGCCATGGGACGTGGAAAGCCAGCAGCCAGCAGTCTGAGAAGTGGCTGCACGCCAGCTTGGTGGCTAGAGAGGTGCGCCAGCTTGGTGCTCCAGCTAAGTGCGCCACTTATGTGCTCCTGCTTGGTGCTCCAGCTAGGTGCTCCACATTGGTGCTCTCCCGTATTCTCTAGTGTATGGTATGGAGGCAGTCCTACCAATAGAAGTGGAGATACCATCGCTCAGAGTCCTGAAAGAAGAGAGCTAGAGGAGGCGAAGTGGATTGAGGACCGCCTCGTTCAATTGAACCTGATAGACGAGCATCGACTGCAAGCTATGCATCACGCACAATGTTATCAGAAGCGTATGGTCAAAGCCTATCAGAAGAAGATCCGACCAAGAAGCTTTTTGCCAGGGGACCTGGTCTTGAGAGCAATACATCTCCCTGATAGACGTGGCAAGTTCAGGCCCAACTGGCGTGGACCATTCGTGGTCAGACAAGTCAACTCTAGAGGGGTTGTCATCCTTGAGGACATGGACCGCATCGAACAGTCAGAGCCAGTTAATTCATGCTACTGGAAAAAGTACTATCAGTGATCATAAACATGGTTCTAAATGTCGATTTCGTGTCGGACTTCGATAAGTTGAAAAACAGACATGTGTCGGGAAAATATCGGTATGTCGGAATTGTGTCAGTGGAAACATGGTAAAAAAAATTTACATTTGCTTAGAAAACTTCTATTTCAATATCGTGTCGGAGTCATATCGGTAAATTGAAAATAAGACACGTGTCGATGAAATTTCGGTGATACGCGTAGACATTTGGTACCATGATCATAAACAGTGTCCTTACTCTGCGACACTAACAATTTCCTTCATGCATACATGAGGTCATGATCTTCTTACATCCATGTAGCTCTACATCACAGCACATACTAACTCTCATTCAGTATATGCATATATAGGTTGACATTTGTTTTCATCATCACATGCATGGATCTAGGCCCAATGATGATAGGCGGAATAAGCTTGCCAATGTGGGGAATGTGTAGCACCTCCTCAAGTAGGTACTATTCAGGAACCTAGGGAGTGAGGGAGCCACCTTTCATTGAGAATTGGGCGAAGTATCCAAACTTCTCAAGGACCCTGCACCTCCCAGTGGGAGATAAAATGTTAGGAGTGAGAGTGACAGCGCGAGAAATAAAACAAAAATATATATCTGAAAAAGGACATAAAAGAATAAGAAGACAGAAGTCGCAGATAGAAGTCGACCCTAAAGAGAGAGGCATGGCGGGTAGCTCTGTCCCTCCAATTTATATTGGAGAGGAGTCGGAGTGAATACCTGGAAGACATGTTACAAAAGGGCCTAGCAAACCTTTTAAACAGCACTAGCTCTCCACCATAGACCAAGTATCTATTACCTCCAAGCCAGGGATAAAGTGAGCCCACATGCCTATGAGGGGAAAAGAATAAAGAATGAATAAAATAAAAAAACAGGGGTATGGTCCAGTGGGGTTTGGAACGAAGCCCAAGATGCAGTGACCCGTTTCCAGAGAGCCACTCAAAAACTAGGGGCTTGGATAGAGTCTAGTGAGGTCTGGAGTTGTCGTTCCCTTGTACTTGGTAGTAAGCATCCCAATGCTGAGGGCACCAATAAGATCCCACAAATCATTTAGCATGCATGCATCTTTTTGCAAATATCATCCTAAAACGTCGCAGAGTATCGCTTGGTTCTCTTGGCTAGGATGTGACAACGACTTTCAGTTCAAGAGAATCAAGAGAACATTGCCTAAACTAGGGGCATGTAAGCTGCTCTTGTCAGTTGGGACCATTTATGTCAGGCCAGGGGCATGTCAGTTGTCCTATGGTTAGACACACTAAGCCAATACTTGACCAAGGGCATGTAAGCTACTCTGTTTGGTCAAGAGTCGTCCATGTCAGGCCAGGAGCATGACAGCTGTCCTATGGTTAGACGCTTTGAGCCAACACTCGACCAGGGGCATGTCAGCTGCTTTATTGGTTGAGGACCCCGATAATCTGCTAGGGGGTGCAATCATCGGATAATCCTGATCTTCCAAGTTTGATGGCCACATCTCATTACTTGGGTGCCTGGTCAGAACCAGTTGAAACTAGGGTTTTCCCTCAAAGTTGTGCACAAGATTTAGCTTGTCCAACAACTCTCTGTCTATTCAGCTGAAGTTTACTGCTTTAGGCCAGTCTCTCTGGCTCTTACAATATCATTACACTGTATCTTTTATCTGCTTGCTTTGATTTTGCTAAGTTCTGTTGAATGAAGCGAAATTGAGATCTGTTTCTAAAACAATGTTTTGAGCATATCCTGTAGGAGATCGTTTGCCTTTTCTGAGGAGTCTCGAGCCAAGGAAAGCTGAAACACCTTACAGATCATGGGTTTCCCTACGATGGTTGTGCCCACACACTACTCAGATGTTCTCCAAGCATGGATCAAGCAGTTAACAGAAAGCGATCGCGACAAGCTACGGATTTGGGGGATCTCTTCAAAGCTTCTGGATATCGCGAATGTGGAGGTTTCTCGATACTTCCTGTGTGCATCTGCCTGATTTTGGAAGCCAGCTCATCATGTATTCTGCTTTGGGAGAATCGAATTGACCCCAACCTTGGAGGAGGTCCACAAAATATGTTGTCTATAGAGGTTCCTGGGACCCACCTATTTATGCGGCGCGACGGGTATTCTTTAGTCTTGAGTGAGCTAACTAGCCTATCAATTAGTGATTGTGGTCGTCAGCTCATTTGTACAGACGGACTTTCTCCCATGCTAAAGCTAGCTTACTTTGACAAGGTGGCATGAATGCGCGCCTCCCTAGGTGACGAGCTTTGGTTGAAAGGCTTTGTTGTCCGCTTCCTCGGAGAATTGATTTTCAGCCATGGTCGGATGGTTGTAAACATTGAAGTCACTAAGATCGCTTTGGCAGTTGTTACCAGACAAATAGATCTAGCCCTAGTCATCTTGGCAAAAACTTACCGGACTTTGGACCGATCACTGCGCCGCTGTCAACACTTTTATGGCTGTAGAGCTTTTATACAGGTATGGTTGGCTGCACATCTAGGTGTAGAAGTCTTACGCCCTCAACGATCAGCCTTCGAATCCTACTATCAAAGTGGCCATGTGCGCAATCTCACCTCAGTTCAGAAGGAGTACGAGCGTTTAGAAAGCTTGACAGAACAGAAAATCATCTGGCGCATTATTCCTTCGGCTTCTCATAATTTTGAGGCTTTATTCAACACAGTCGACATGCGGCTTATCATCCTGTCAGGGTTGACTGGTGGAGTGGAATACCACCCAATCCGTGTGATGCTAGCGCAGTTCCAAGAATATCAGCAAGATTCTTTTGTCTAGGGGCAAATGCTAGCGCGGTACCAAGAATACCCTCTGGGCTCCTACACTATGACTAAGGAGCTATCTCGTCTGCTCAGTGGCTCTGTACGATCAAGGGATCTTACAGTGATAGAAGGGAAGAGTTGCACAGCAGATTATGAAGCCGAAGTCGAAGAGACCTGGCCAATCTGTAGCACAGCCCCGAGCCGTACGCTTTTTGCCAAAGCCTCGGGCTCCAAAAGATCTAGAGACGACGTAGATTCTTAGCATCCATGTCATGTTACTGGTTCTTTGCAATTTAAAATACATGTAATCATTCCATTGACTCTGATAATAAAATTCATCAGAACGTTTCTTACCAGCTTGTTTGGTTGCTTGTATTTTGATGCAGAGTAGACGATTGCGACAGTATGTCCCCGACTGTTCGGGATTCTGCCCTCTTTTGCCTACTAACTTGGCGTTAGGAATTCCCCTCTTGGTCGATAAGTCCGAAACTTACCATTCTATCCCCTTTGGCCGGTGAATCCGAAACTTACCATTCTCCCTCTTGGTCGGTAAGTCTGAAACTTACCATTCTCCCTCTTGGTCGGTAAGTCCGAAACTTACCATTCTCCCTCTTGGTCGGTAAGTCCGAAACTTACCAATCCTCCTCTGGTCGGTAAGTCCGAAACTTACCATTCTCCTCCCTCTGGTCGGTAAGTCCGAAACTTGCTACTTCCCCTTTTGGCCGATAAGTCCGAAACTTACCACTTCTCCCTCTAGTCGGTGGGTCCGAAACTTACCACTTCCCCTTTTGGTCGGTAAGTCCGAAACTTACCATTTTCCCCTCTTGGTTGGTAGGTCCAAAACCTACCATGCCCCATTGGATCCTTACTCAAAGAGTTTGGTATCAATGGTGCCCCCTTTGTTTTGAGTTCCACACTAAATGGATGGAATCAAAGCAAACTATTTGCCTCCTTCCCTTGTGCTGGTATCCCGAACTACCCAGGCAATCCTTGTGATGCCCGATGGATTCCCCGCTCTCCTTGTTCCATCCCTCCTTTGGGCTGGTAGCCTGAACTACCCGGATGACTTCCGTTACCAGTCAGTTTTCGGTCAACAAGCACCGTGAGTCTTGTCCGACGCTTTTCCGACAAGTGTGATAACCAGTCATGTCTTTTAGAAGCTGGTTGGTCGTCAACTTGTCATTTCTATTGTTTTCTCTATTTGGCTTCGGCTATGGCGACGGGACCTCTGGTGCTTTCACCGACTGGTAGCTGATGGCCATTAACTGACTCTTACATACGGCTTCGGGTGGGGTGTCTTTGTTAACCCTTAGCATCGGTCTCTGCCCCACTCGTCCTCCGACCTCGCTCAGGGAGGGGCATCTGTAGACACCCCAATTTTGCAATTTTGCAGGCTTGCAAGATAAAGTATGGTGGCTGGGCTTTTGATCACAAGTGAGCTCAAACCCTGGTTTTGTCCCAAAGCCAAAGAACACCAAACCCAACAGTAAATGGCCAGAGTCGTGATTTGGGGACATGCAGGTGCACATCTCTGGCGCACCTATCTGGCGCACCAGACAGGTGCACTTCATTAGCGCACATATCTGGCACACCAGACAGGCGCACCATGTTGCCGCACTGGACATATGCACCTGGCCGGTTCCCTTATCACAACCGTCGATCACTGTCAGTGCTTGGGCAGGCAGCGGGGTGCACGGGGGACAACAAGGTTGTTACAAGTGGTTAGCCTGTTAGGAGGTTTCTTAGTTTGTTACAGAGTTGGTTAGTTGTTAGGATTTCGTTGAGTTTGTTACAAGTTGTTACAGTCGCCGGAGCTTCACCTATAAAAGGAGCAGCAGAGGGAGAGGTGAGGGGGTCATTTGGCAAGAGAAAAACAGAGAATTCTAGAGCGAGGGAGAATTCCAGAAAGAGAGAGGGGCACGCAGAGGTGAGAAGTGGAGAATTCAGGCCACTTCCGGCGAGCTGCGGAGGAGATGCGCGTCGTTAGGCCAGGTACGCCCTCCTTCAACCTCATTTAGCTTCGAATTCAGTTTCCTACAGCTTCCTTAGTCTTTCTAGATCGTTTCCAATCAAGCCAGAGGCCTCCTCTGGTCGGAATCGCTCCCCAGACCTCGCCGTCGCCGTTTTCCGACGATATAAGTGGAGGTGCTGGTCTAGGGCTTGTCCCTGGTCCTAGAACCCTAGGTTTACCTCTCCTAGCCTACCTCTTGCTTTTCCGCCCCTCCAATTCCCATTCCGATCGCTGCGGAGGTCTCCACCAGAGGATTGCCGGAATTGCGACGTTCCGTCGTCGCTGGAGAAGATGATCGAAGCCAGAACAGGAACGCACGCCTCAAGCCACTCTGCACCGCTCCAAGCCTCTAGAAAGCTTCCATGGCATGCCCCCAGTACTCCGGAGCCTTCAGATCTGCGCCACGACCTCTGGAACACGCCCGCGACCTCGTTCACCTGAGGAAAAGACGTCGACGATAGGCAGAGCTCCCCTCCGCGTCATCATCCACCATACTCGCTTCTGGAAGAAGAAAAAGGCTACTCCCGACGCCTTCGCAACCTCTGGATCGCCGCTCGTGCTTCAGTAGTCTCCCTTTTTCCTCGACGCCGTCGCTAGAGTGCCTCGACGGCGAGGTAGGTGGGAGGCCCACTCACATCGTTGGAACCTCGATCCAAGCCGTTGAATCTTCTCCCCTCCTCTTCTTCTTGGATCCCATGGGGTCTAATCTCATATCAGACCACGGGGTAGCTTTCAGTGACCTCTTCGGCGGTCGTCGACAGTGGAGCTCCGTCGCCGGCTGTCGTCGCTGCCTTTTCTTTTAAAAATAATTTAAAACTTTTTATTTTAATAAAATTCTGAAACTTTCTGTCTATTGCATTTAGGTCCTTTTTTTATTACAAATAGGTCCTTTTCTTACACTTAGGTCCTGAATCATTTTTCATAAATCGTCTGAATAAAGTTTCAACTGAAAATATTGTATTATGCTCCCTGAACATTCAAAATAATGTTTTCCATGTTTAAAAGTTTAGCAAAAACCCCCAGAGTATCTTTTTATGCATATTAATCCAATGTCTTTGCATTTAAGACCTTAAACTTCTCTGAAGCTTTTTGAATACCTATTTTGCTGGTTAATTTGCATTTAAACCCCTAAACCTCATTAAAATAACATAGAATGCATATTTTCTTTGGTTAATTTTCATTTTAGCCCCTAAACTTCTCTGAAATCATTCTGAATGCATGTTTTGCTGAATAAATTGCATTTAAACCCTTGAACTTCACAGAAACTCTTCTGAATGCATTGTTTTTCTGGTTAAATTGCATTTTAGCCCCCATACTTTACAGATTTTACATTCAGTGCCTGTTTTCTAAGGTAAAATGATTGTTTCGCCCCTAAACCTTTCTGAGACTTTCATGAATCCATTTTCTTGCATATTTTACCCTGAATTTCCACTGAATTGCTTTAAATGCATGTTTTAGTGGCAAAATTGCATTCTAACCCCTAAAAAACACCAATTTGGCTAGGAATGCACATATTTGCACATTTGACCCCAGATTTCTTCATAATTGCATAGAATGTGTTTTCCTATGTATTTTTGATGATCGGGGCTTCAGAATTTGGGTTTTTTGCACAAAGGCCCCTGGAATTCGTCTTTTACACCCACACATGCATTTTGCACATCTTTTCGCACTTTTTCATGTAATTTTCTTGCCTTTTCTTCTTTACTTTGCGCATGCTTTTCCAACTCTTTTCGAGCTTGGTTTTCTCGCCGTCTCCCAGATTCTTTTCAATTTTCGCATCTTTGGATTTGATTTGGCTTTCCATCGCTCGAGGGCGTACAGTAAAAGGCTTATCAAAGCCGACATTGTCCCGAATGAGGATTATTTTCCCATTTTGATTTTTTCGGATTTATCCAAAATTTCCGCTGGTTTGCGAGACATTTTTCGAGAATTTCTTGATTTTCACGATTTTCCTCATCACCCACGGGCGTACAGTAAAACGGCATTCTCAATGCCTACATTTGTCCATCGGATTAACTTTTTCCCTTTATTTCATTTCTTCTCTTCAATTTCGCATGTTTTTAGTCATCTTTAGCATGAGCATTTAGAATAAGCAAGCACACACCCATTAGACCATTGACAAGTAGGAAACCTCGAAAGACCGAGTTTTCTCGGGCTCATAGGGGTGCCTAACCCCTTCCCCATGCGTAACCAGAATCCTTACCCTTTCCATGGCTCGCATTCATTTGCGCATTATATCTATTAGGCACGAAGCATACATGTTTTCATCATCTTGTTTGCTTCTTGGTTTTCTTGTGTGTTTGGTTTTCCTCATCTTTCCAATAAAAGACTAGGTTTCCTTATCCTTTCTCATCTTTCCTTGGTATCTTTGAGTATAGTCTTCTTGTCCGGATTCACCATCTTCGCCATGACCATATCGGGTCTCCTTGAGTGCTTCCACGCACTCGGTAGGGGAGAGCAGTGCAGGGTTCCACAGCATGGTCACAGGTATCTCTTCTAGATGCTGCCACATTAAAATAAAGCAATATATCATTACTCAGTAAGCAACAAATCCTTTTAAAACAATGCCTTTGAAATCATTTTTTTTTGCTTTCTTTTCAAAACCTTTGCATACTTTTCAAAACCTTTATGCATACTTAAAATGGCTACACCTGCCAAATCTAGTCCACAACCACACAAAAGTGTCACACCAAGCATCGAGTCTCTACTCAATCTGTATAGAAATCATACCATGAAAACTGGTACAAACCATATTTCTAAAGCCACAACGCCACTCATAGCGCAAGCAAAACAACGCCACTCACAAGCATAAGTAAAACAACAAGCACTGGTCACAAGTAGTCGTTGGAGACTCTCACTTCGGTCCCTCCTACACTACCACAGACAGTCACAGCCTGCCCATCCCAGCCTATAACCTCCACAATAAGTCGTATTTCTTGGCACCAAACAACTGATTCTGGCCATAAGCATCTATTGAGGCGTGACCAATGGTGTTTGCATTGTAACGGTGAACGACCCTATGTAGGAGTTCATCCGCCTCAGCCACATAGGCCTCACAGTACCACGACCATACAGGTCTCAACAAGCATAGGGTGTGTCCTCATGACAGCCCTGTGTGCCTGGACACCTAAGGACTCTTAACCTAGGCCCTGCCAACACCCACAAGTCTAAGTACCTGGACCATACAATGTATCATGCAACTACACAGGGAATTCATACTCCCTAGGTCCGTTGTCACGATTTCACTAGGTCCAAACTATATCCTGAGTCTCGGTACCTGGAATAGTTAGATTGAAATACCTCCAAGTCCAGTCAGCACCTCGACCTATGGACCTGAGCCTTGACTTCACGAACGACAATCAAAAAGCATCATACCTCTAAGATTCGATGAACACTCATCTCAGCCTTTTGGTCTCAAGACCTCAACCTAGGTGATATGTCTGACCACCTAGGAACGTGGCCAACATCCCCTGGTCCCATCAACACAACCCTCTAGTCTGTTAATCCACGACAAACAAAAACCACGGAAAACTTTTTTCGAAACCTTTGCAAAACTATACATTTCTTTTTCTAATTTTTTTTTTTCAAAACCATTTTTGCAAACATTTCAGAATTCATTTCTAAAACACCATAGAATACCGTAGGGAGAAACACCACCAAAATCTATAAGCTCTTTTTCAATATCCTTTGAAAACCACTGTTTAGATCGCCCATGTCCTTTTAGAATCTTTGAAAATCCTTTGGAAAATCACTTTCCAAAAACACCCATATCCTTTCAAAAAACTTTGAAAATCATTTAAAGCACCAAGTCCAAAGGAAAGAACAATTAAACATCTTTAGGGTATAAACTCACCCTGAAGAAATACACAAAAACCAAACAATGGTCTCAAAGTCCTTGGTGACTTATAAAACCAATCATTAGTGCAATTCCACTTAAACAGTGTCACTGAATACTCATTTCAATGCACTACACCAGAAGTTGATCTGTTCTAATCCTAGGGTCAATCATTAACTTAAAAGTTCATTTAAACACTTGAGGGGGAAAACCTAGTATTTCTAAGCCATATAATCTCTTCAATTCAATTCTAGGATCCTGAACTCAAGCACGGTTCCTAGGATCCTAGGGGTTTATATGATTTCTAACCTAGAAATCTTGCTAATTCATTTTAAACATTCCCTAAACCATTCTAATGATTATTCTAATCATTATTGTGCCATGGTTGCCTACAAGCTCAATATGACCTTAAACATATAAAACTTATTAAAACAAGTTCCTAGGGGCTAAAATGTAATTATATAAACTTATGCTGAAAGGTAATTAGACAAAGTTTAGGGACTAAACAGTAAATCCCACTGAACTCAGGCACAATGAAGTACTTCGGTATAAAACATAGGGACTAGAATGCTAATATAAAAGCAACCAATCATCATTTAGTCCTAGGGTTAAATCTAAACCTCTAAATTCATCCAAATCATTTAGGAAAAAAACCTTAGTATCCCGAGGTCATATAGTCTTGTACACTAAACTGTAACTCAGTGGAAATTTTATGTTTTCAAATACTTCCTTATCATGTACATTTACCAAACTAGGCATAGGAACAAAATTCAAATTGAGCATATAAACATCTAAGGCTTCTTAAATAACCAAGGCTGGTTGCATTACCAACCCAGGTGCGCCAGTTTGGTATGCCTATAAGGTGCGCCAGTCTAGTGCACCCAAGGCTCTGCATTCGTTGTAGAAAAATTACTCATCTTGCAAACTCCCTCTGATCTTACCACAACCAGGAAGAATTACGTATGACATACGGAAACAAAGATTTTTTAGTCTACTTTCAAATGGAACAAGAATCATCTAAATCCAATACCCATAACTCAAAATATATAGGATTAAGGCTAGGAAACCCAAAATCAACTTAACAATAATTACTCCTACGAAAATCACTGATAAATTCATGTAAAATCACCTAAAAATTAGGAAACTCCTCCCACACACCGAAATCAACCCAAATCACATGTTTAGATCAAGAACAAACTTAAACAAGAAGAAAAAGAGGGATGTGATGTGTACCACTTTCTCCTTTCTTTCTCTTCCTTCTTCATTGTTTCTTCTCTTCTTCTCCTCTTCATCTCTTTCTCTCTCTCTCTCTCTCTCCCACTCTTAGCTTCCCCTTCCTCTCTCCTTGCTTCTTCTCTTCCTCCGCTCCTTTCTTTCTTTCTCTGATTCTTCTCCTTCTCGAGCTCTCTCGTCTCTTCTCTTTCTTTCATTTTTTTTAAAATGCCTACACCATTCCATACCCCTCCTCCTTATAGGGTGGTCCGTCATTTCTTGAAATTTTCACATGCATTTTGCGCAAAAGCCATTGGAAAAGAAGAAACTACCTTGGACACCCATTTTCATGAAATAAATCACAGATTGGGGTCACAAGCGGCACTGTGGCTTCCGATGTTATTTCTATTTTGGGTCCTACACACCCATGGATCACCACACACCGAATTTGATCATGTGCCAATAAATCAAGGAGAAGCCATAAGTTATAATCCTACTAACCAAACAAATAGGTTTAATCCCTACTTAAGATTATTTAAATCCACTAAAATTAAATACCAAAGCCAGTAGCCTTCATTAAAGATAATTTAATCACTAATTAATTATGATTAATAATGATTAAGTAAGAGAGTTAAGGTTTGAGATGCTACATGCCCGACGTCAAACAACCGACACTGGCCACAAGCATCTATTGGAGACTCCTGCTCTTGTCAATTGTATTGTCGCAATGAACCATCCTGTGTAGGAGTCTAGTCACCCCAGCCACAACCTCACTATAACACATATGTCATACACACAAGGTGTGTCCTGTAGCACCCCTTGTGCCTGAGTACTTGGGGACTCCAACTTCAAACCCAGCCAGCACCGACACTAAGGGTAATCTGATCCTCCACGCTTGACCGTGTAGTGCCATAGTCATAGTCCCTTGGCAACCATGACCTTGGACTTGTCCCTAACCTCTCAAATGTATCAACACCCCTAATTCGTCGATATGGTCTTTTGGCTACGTGACTCCTACTAGTTTTGGTACCCGTATTAGCTAGGGTATTACTTCCAATTACACAGAGATCTCATACCCCTTAGGTCCACTGCTATGATATCACCATGTACAGTCAGTACCCTTGGTCTCGGCACCCGAAACAAGTGGAATGTTATACCTCCAAGTCTAGCAGGCACCTCGATCCACAGACTTCAGCCTCGACCTTGTGAACGACAATTGAGGAGTATTATACCTCTA
This sequence comes from Posidonia australis, assembly GCA_024699735.1. Classification (NCBI taxonomy): domain Eukaryota; kingdom Viridiplantae; phylum Streptophyta; class Magnoliopsida; order Alismatales; family Posidoniaceae; genus Posidonia; species Posidonia australis. The sequence goes on along the minus strand of JAMKQA010001632.1, from coordinate 6,125 downwards.
GGATTTGATAAACACTTGCCTTAGTCTCTTAGTCTCACCACAAACAGAAATACCAGAAACTATTTTCCAAAAAGGCTTTACAAATCGAAGCATTTTATTTTCCAAATCCTCTTTAAAACAATTCCAAAACCATTTTGAAAATCATCTCAAACACCATAGAATACTACACATGGAAACCCCACCAAAATTCATAAAATCCGTTGAAAACCACTTTTCAAAACCTTCATATCTTTTCAAAAATCATCTGAAAACCATTTGGAAATTACAAAACCCCAAAATAGTAATAATGTCTCATGGATTTAAGAATTCCCCCAGAAGACCCACACAAAAACTAATTAATGATCTTGAAGTTCCTTTGACTTGCAAGACCAAACACCAATACCCTCTATACCTAAACAGTGCCACTAAATACCTAATCCAATGCACCACACCAAAGACTAAGCCAACGTCTAATCCTAGAGCCAAGCATTAAGCCTAAAGTTTATCTAAACCATTATGGAGAGGCCTATTATTTTTAGGTCTTATAATCTTTTATCCTATCTACAGTTCAAGTAGGATCTTGTTAATTTATTTTAGGCAATTCCTATAATTATTCTAATGATTGTTACTACCATAAAGTCATTTACAATTTTATTGTATTATTAAATCAAATAAACCAGCTTTTACTGTAAAATGACTTGCACACCCAAATCACATTGGCGATTCACGCATGCAGATCTCGCTAGGCACTCGCGCCTAGCACTCGCGCGTGCCAGTCGCACACACCACCTTTGCTTGCCACTTGTGCCTGTCTTCTTTGCCTGTTGGTTAAAACTAGGGCCAGAGGCCTGCGGCAACACCCACTGAACAATCGAAGCTTCCATCTTCGATCGAACCCTACCTGGCCAACCAAGTCACACAAGCAACTTACTAAAACATAGAAAATCATGTGTATTACCATTTGGCAACAAAAACATGAGATTCCACCAAGTGAATCTCACAAAAACACTAAGAAACCAAGAGGGTGAATAGTATAAGCCAAAATTAAATTGATCAATCAAAAATCACGAAATACATACCAAATTGAAGAACTCGCCGAGCTTTACAACCTAGGACAAAAATCATTGAAATCCACCTCTTGTAACTTGAGAAAACTGAAATTGAAGCATATAGTCACTGTGCACTCCACAGTGCAACTGTTGCCATTAAAATGCCATAAAAAGCTCTGATATCCTTTAAAAAACATCCATGGCATCCACACACATCATTCCACACTAACATGCTCCTTAGAATTGAATTGAGCAAGAAAAGAGAATTCTAAGAGGTGTATACGTCACAAACGCTCGCAGTGGCTATCCCACTCACCAGTCAGCCACCTTGCATGATGGCACCACCTCGGATCTCTCTCCCACTCTCACTATCTCCCTCCTTCTATTTTCTCTTTTTCTGTCTCATAACTAAAGAAGGAGAGGAGGGAGAAGAAGGGAAAGAAGAAGAACGGAAAGAAGAAGAAGGGATTGAGAGGAAGGATCCAGAATTCCCTCCTCTCTCTCTCTCCTTAACACTAATATAAAATATAATAAGTGTGAGGGGGTGGAAGCCACAACCGAGAGAGAAAGCCTATGCCCATACTCGAAGCCCTTGAACACATGCACATGAGCACGGGTCCCATACTTCATAGATCCAGGCACCGACTTTGAGACCTTACGACTCGGTTGTAAGCACAAAACCATGGTCACACAATCATTTACAGCTCAAGGGGTTCATATTAGAGGAGATCAATTGTTTGGGCACACCAACAAACCTCCGCAACTCCTAAAAAAATCCTCGGGGAGTCCACAAGGGTCCACACAGTATTTGATTAATTTATAATTCATGCATATTTTATTCCCATATTTGCCTATTTTGTATATAAATAATATTACTCGAGGTGTTTTGTCCATAATAATACTTGAGGACTTAAAAAAGATCTACAAAAAATAAGGGGGAAAAGAATAATTGTGCTAGAAAAGAAGAGATTTTTGTATGAAAAATTCTAGAGCTATGTGAGGAGGTCAAACACACATTTTCCATATGCCTAAATACTAGTAAAATATCAGTCAATCAGTGGAAAAAGTTAAAGAAGATCTTGGATAACATGGATGCCTCCTAGGCGCCCAACTGCAGATCCAACGTCTCTTAGGCGCCTTCACCTTATACTATTGACTCGGTATTCTTTGGATAAGATTCTCACTTGTAGATATCTTGTATTCAAAATTTAAAATTAAATTTTGTATTCAGATTTGCCTCTGACGTAAGTAAGTCCTTGTAAGTCTATAAAAGGACCTCTTATGTAGATTTATGGAGCTCCCATCTAGGTTTTAGATTTTGTTCTTTTCTTATATTTTGGGAGATTTAGAAGATTATTATTGTAATCGTAGGTTCTTTTCAATAAAAAGTCATTTTTATTTAATTATATCTTCTATTTCTTTCTTTTCCTCTTTTATTTTAATATTCTATGTGATCATACTTGGCTAATTTTCTAGATCTAGGGTAGAGATAAAGTTTATTTAGATTGAGATGTGTGATCATGTTTTCTTCTTTTTTTTCTTTGTGCTTCATACAATAAGTATGTGGGTTGGATGTATATTACATAAATCACTCATAAAATCGATAAACTTTGATAGACTAACATTAAGTTTATCTTTTTAGTCTATGCTTAGGGAAGATTTAATTGATGGTTGTGTATATAATTTTGACTTTATCATATATCATTTAATTTAACTTGGTTTATATGTTTTTACTCTTAATCTTGATATTCTATGATGCATATTTTAGCATATAGTTTATTCTTGTGTGGATAAAAATCATTAAATCAAGTTATTTAGATCAATAGAGAGGAAGAGAATAAACATGATCATGTATTCTTAATTCTATGTAAATAGATTCGAAACCCTAGGTTTTAATTAATCTGTTTGTTTTTTGATCTTTTATATTTAGTTTTAAACAACATCCTTTTCACATTCCTTCTCAATAATTGACAATAAATCTTTGTTTCTTAAACACTTTTCTCTGTAGGATCGAGTCGTATTTGCCGACGTACTACATTGGATGCCATACACTTGCGGTAATTAAAACGAACACATTAGTATCTTAAACTTAGGACACTAAGATATGACGTCTGGAACTCTATCATGATGTCGAATTTGTTAAAAATGCAGTTTAAGTTTTGAGTTCTGAATACTGAATTCTTCGTGCCACTAATTCGCATTGACAATTCACGTTAGCACATTGCGCTTGCAATTCACATCAGTAACTTGCGCTAACCACATGTGCTTGACCCTTGAATCCAAACTAAATAGCTAGTTAGAATGCCACCAAAGGTCTGGATTGTTATACCTCTATATTTGCTAATAATAAAATCTAATCCAGTGTATGTTTTAGTCTCATTATCATTTACATCGTTATTCTCATCATCGTTTGACATTTGATTTTCATCATCCATAGTGTTACCTTTACAATCTATCATTAAAGGTTGTTTCTCTAGAACAATTTCATCTTCTCCTTGAGTTAACTTTGTTTTATATTAAAGACGTTGAAAAAAAGTTAGTTTTCAATGGCATAAATTAAATGAGAATGATATGTAAATTCAAAGTAAATATAACTATACCTACTAGATAAGATATAAATTATATAGGGTTTTTCTCCTTCTACTTTAGTCATAAAGAGCTCTAATGCTACACACATGTCTAGAAAGAAACTTTGTATTCGATTCACATTACCATTGTTGATACATAAATGTAAAAGTTTTTGATAGGTAGTCTTACTTTGTAGTGTGGTTCAAGTAGATATTCTTTAATAAATGTTTGAAGAATTTCTTCATACACTATATATTTAAGTTCATCATATTTTAGATTGTGATCCACAAAAAAATAATTTACGACCATTACAATAAGAAGATATATCTCTTTTGCTCTGCTCAAAGTATCCATCATAGTGACATATCAAAGTTATATTAGAAGTATCTATATTAATAACCCTACAAAAAAGATGTATATAGAAATCAGAGATAAAATGATATTGTAACATCTGTGCCTGTTTTTCCATTTAATATAAACCATGGAATCTCTTGTAATTATTTGTATGTGGTTTATTAATGGCAAATTCAGGTTGTGTTTGTTGGCTGTGGTCTCTCCCTATGTTTTGTGCCCCTGGTTTCTCCTTTGTGGTGTGACTCCTTTGGCTTGTGGGTCTGTTGTGCAATTGGGACCTAAGTTTGGAGGTGAGACCCATTTGAGATTGGACCTGGTCAAAGGAGCCCAACCCCCATGTGACTAGAGCCGCCCGTTCTTCCCCGTGACCATGAACCTGTCCTCCTACTCGCGAGGCTTGGCAGAGAGGGCTGCTCGTCCCGTCCTTTCGACGGCAGGGAGGCTAGCAGCGGGCCAGCGGAATCCAGGGGATGGCAGGCACGACGGTGGCTTTTAAGGGAGGTGTGCAGTATAGGGGAGGAGTGGAGAAACCAGAAAGAGAGCGAGAGGGAGTGCGGAGGCTGGGGAGGAGTCGCATGCTGGAGGAGATCGCGCGAGTGAGGGGGGAGGCTGGTGTCGTGCACCGCCGGAGCTTGAGGGCACGCGAGGCTCGCTGGAGCCAGGTACGCGTCTCCCCTCCTCCTTCCTTTTCCGGTTAGGGCATGTTGAGGATTAGGGTTAAATCATGAATAATGATGTTAAAATCATGCAAAAAACGGGAAATTGTTGGGAATGAGATGAATAATGTGGTTATGTTGATATCATGTTGATTCATGGGTGTTTGTGAAATTTTCGTGGGTATTCTTGATGCATGCTACAGTAATGTCATATGAGTCTTATGCCTTTGTGAATTTCCATAGAACAGCATGCTTAATGGATTCATGTTTTGATTGAAGGGTTTTGAAGTAGACTTAGAGGTCTACACCCTATGTTTTATTTGTAATTTTTGTGATGTTTTAGAGGGGTCCGCTCCTTACTCCCACTTTGGGGAGAAGTGACAACGGAGGTTGGGGAGGTTTCTACAATCGTAGAAAAACGGTATGCCGAACTGGATTCGGTATGCCGAAATGCTCCCAGGTGGTTCTTGGACCACTGATTCGGACGATCGAAGCATTTGGGTCAACCGAATCAGGGGGTTTCGGACGACCGGATGATTTCGGTCGACCGTTCTGGCAGGGGACTGATAAACTGACAGAGGATTCGGAATGCTGAAGCATTTCGGTCGACCGAATCAGGAAATTTCGGTCAACCGGGACCCAATTCGGTATGCCGAATTAGGACCCAGGGCAATATTGAAAAATGCTTAGAAAAATGTTGATAAATATGGATAAATACATGATAAATGTATGAAAAGCATGGAAATGACTTGTGAGATGATGCATGAAAATATGTTGTTTTTAATGATGTTTTCAATGAGATATTGAAACATGGCTTATGAGTATGAATGTGGACCCATGTGAGGAGTGATTGCATGGTACAATGACCATGAATGAATGTGTGGGCTTAAAAACCACAGGTGATAATATCATGCATAATGCGTGTGATTTACAAAGAGTTTTATGAATGGAAAATAATTTTTGACAATTGTTTTGAAAAGAGAAATTGCATATGGTTTTAAAGAGATTAATGGAATTGTAGGAACCACAATGAAACTAGGACTTGCTGATGAGGTAGTGAGACCTCTAGAGATGTCGGGGACGTGTCCTTAGTTGTGGTTGCCGAGTTTGCGGTCCAGGGTAGGAGCCTCGAGACTGTGGTGGTATTGTAGGACCCGGGGTACGAGAGACCCGGACTACCCTCAGTACCAGTGCTGGACAGGTCTGGAGTTAGAGTCCCTAAGTGCTCGGGCACCAGGGCGTCCCGAGGACGCACTCCGTGCTTGTACCAGTGAGAGTACATTTTGAGGCTGTAGCTAGGGCAGTTGAACTCCAACGCAGGGTGGTTCACCACGGCACTGCAGTGTGGGTGTGGTGACATGGAATCCTCACCAGCTGCTTGTGGCCAGGTCGATCGCCTATGGCTAGGGTGATGCGACCAGTTTTGGAATGGAAAAGTATGGATTTGTGTGTTGGACTAGTTCCTAGCCTAGATTTGTGATAAGTTGTGCTAATGGTTTTAAATGATGTTTTGGGCTAG
>JAMKQA010001631.1:0-33767 GCA_024699735.1 Posidonia australis | reverse complement strand
GAAATTAGGAAGCTTACTAATCGTCCCAGAAACTTGGGACCAAACTAGCGATGCTCCAAAATGTGATCTTCAGAAAACACTGCTCTCCACCTTAAACCACACTTCAAAACAAATCAGATCTTCAAATCTGATCCCCAAAGCAGATCTCCAAACAAATCCTCAAAACGGATCTCCAAACAAATCCCCAAAAAAGAATCTTCAAAACAGACTCTTCAAAACAGATCTCCAAAACAGACTCTACTGCACTGGAGTGGGCACGCGCGCACTGGTCTGCGCGCTGGAGTGGGCACGCGCGCTGGTCTGCGCGCTGGAGTGGGCACGCGCGCTGGTCTGCGTGCTGGTGCACGGGCGGTCTGGACCGGATGCGGGTGTGCTCGCGGTCTAGACCGGATGCGGGCTGCTAGGGCAGAGTGCGGTACGCGGGCGTGGTGCCGTGCAGGGGGTCGGCGCCTGGGAGTGCTGGTGCCGCGCAGGGACAGCGGGCACGCGCTGGTCTACGCGCGGGTGGATACAGACGCGCGCTGGTCTGCGTGCGGGTGTGCTGGGAAGCCAGATGCGCGCTGGTCTGCGCGCGGGTGCACGGGACGGGTGCTGGTCTGCACGCGGGTGTGCTGGGAAGCCAGATGCGCGCTGGTCTGCGCGCGGGTTGATGTGCAGGTGCACGGGACGGGCGCTGGTCTGCACGCGGGCATGCTGGGAAGGCTGGAGCGCGCTGGTCTGCGCACGGGCTGTGCACTTGCTGTGCACGGGACTCCTCCACTCGATCTAGGGTTTTCACCCACACCAATGCACGTCCCCTTCTCTTCCCCAAAAAACAAAAGCACAAATCCCAAATCCCTTTTCTCCTTCTCCTTCAAACCTAGGCTCTTGATACCACTTGTTGTGCCGAGTGGAGAAGAAGAAACTCAAATACAATCCCCTAAGCAAGCATCCAATCCTCCTCCAATGAACCTCACATGAAACCCTAGATCTAGAGAGAAGAGGGAAGAGTTCTCTCTATTCAATGGGAGTCTAAATTAGGGTTACACAATGCCAAAAGAGGTTACATAATCTGTGCCTTAGCCTACTTAAATACTAGGGCACCCAAATGGTCAAATGACCAAACTAACCCTAAACAAAGATATAATTCAAGACACATTTACAACAAAAGGAAAATTTGATAAAACGTGAGACAAGCAAGCTAAAAAAGGACATGACTCCATTGCCAATGGATAACACAAATGTCATTGCAGGCAGAGAATGAGTAAGGGCTCTTATTATGCATGGGGAAGGTGTTAGGCACCTTGTACGCCTAATGTGTCGGTTTTTTTATGCTTTTATGCTCATGTGCGTGGCTTGGCAGTGCAATAAAATTTGTAAACATGCATACAACAAAGTACGTAAATTATGTAGTCGCGTATACCAGTTACTGTATGCCTTTTAGGCAAGATGCTAGATGTTATGTGAGCATAAATGCTACTTAATGTATGCCTGTGTGGGCATGAAGTTTGTTGCGATGCAGATACAAATAAAACACATAAATAAAGGATTAGAAACTATTAAACTAGATTAAAACACGTAAACAAGGGACTAACATGCTCTGTCCTGCGCTTTGGAACCTGGCTTTTCAGTGCTACTCATCGACACGACATGTCCACGGTATCGATACGTGGTTCCCACTAACGTTCCAGGATACAAACTTTCATCACTTCCCTAGTGCAATCGAGGCTATGAAAAATCAATGAATCGGTCTAGGAAGCAAGTTTAAATATCAAAGAAGACACCCAAATGCTAAAACCCATTCTCAAATCGACAAGGCTTATCTCCCACTTTCTGTTTATGTTGTTGGACTGTATGTCCCTCTTTGGCCATGGCTGAGGCTGGGAGGCCATGCTCGTCCTTTGGAGTGACTAAAAATGTTGGTGAACGATGGATGAAAGGCTTGGGAAACCATAGAAACATTAGGCAATTGAGAAGCTCTCCCTATCCTAGTAGATCAACGCTGGCACCATGGACGTCAACCGGCCATGGAGGATGTTGGTGACATTGGGGCTCTACTTGGGACATTGCGAGGGAGGCTAGGGAGAAAGTAGAGACTAGAAATGGTGTAAAACAATGAGGCCAGGCCATCGTTCGTGCTCAATGATCGGTAGTCTCACGCGAATAGTGAACCCTTTGTCGGAAAATGGGAAATGCACAATATTAGTGTGGAAAACGGGATGCAATCAATGGAAACCAATTGAAAGACACACTGCAATGTATATGAAATGAACTATAAATGAAATACAAACGTAGGTCACAGGGGTGGAAGGTATACCTATGGGTTTTTATCTCCCAACGATGAAGACCGGCAAAAGAAAATTTAGAGGACGTTGGATGCGATAGTGGGGCTAAGGGACATGGCTTGGTCATGACTGAAGGAGGGTTGGTGGTTATCAAGGGTGTGGGAAGGCTGGAAATGGTTAGAGAATTGATGAAAGGGAAGACGGGAAGCCTGTGGGACCAACGATGACCAAGAGCTTCTAGGTTCTAGATGTGGGAATCTCTCTAGGTTTCCTTAGGATGCAAAGGCTAGGGCTCTGATCAAATCCTCCCCCTCCTCACATAGGTGAAGGATATGGTTTTACAAGTCTAGGGTTTGCAGGGGGTACGTTGGATGAAAATCAGTTTGAATTGAAAGGTGAAGATTGGTTTTAAGGGATAAAATTAGGGTTTTGTTGGTGAAGAGAAGGCATAGAGGCTCATGGCAAATCCAAGCACGCAGCCAAACCCATGTAAGCCAATGCAAGGCCATGGACCAATGATCCACAAGGTGAATGAGCCAATTGATCAGGCTGCATCGCTACCGACCCATGATTTCCATGCAATCTACCCATACAACCTTTCCATAGTATCGGTACATTGTCCCACTAGGATAGAGTCTGTTTGTTGGATTTTGGGCTTGTTTCCAAGGTGTTTTAGCTACCAATGGGCCTTGCGTTTGGGGTTTAGCGGTTGTCTAAGGTGTTGGAAGGATTTAAGGTGTTGTGTTAGATTCTAGGGAGCGTTGACTAGGTTTTAGAAAACTAGTTTAATCCATCGCATTCTGAACATTCATTCAAAAGGGGTCCATCAAACAGTGATACAAAATTGGGGTGCCTATAGATGCCCTGCCTTGAGCGAGGTTGATGGAATCGAGACCAATGCTCAAGGTTGACAAGAAACCCCCCCCCCCCCCTCGTGCCCACCAGAGGTTAGCTTTTACTATTGCCTTTAAGTCAGTTATCCGGTGGGTACACTGAAGATCATGACTCGTTGCCGAATTAAATGCTGATGTAATGACTAATACTAATGTAAATGCAAACATTGCTACAGAAACTAATGTTGATGGTGAAACTAACGCTAATTAGGTGTTGAGCTAAGACTGATACTAATTAGAAGTTGATGCTGGCTGGATCTTGTCTGTCTAGTACTGGAATCCAAGATAGGCGAGACTTCATTTGTCCAGAGCGAAGCCACCAATAAATGCCAATGGAATCTCGTCCATCCGGTATGAGAATCCAGGACTTGCAGGACTTCATCCATCCGAAGCGAAGTCAAGCATGAAAGGGAATCAAAGGCATGCAATGCAATGTTATGTTTTGTGATGCAACGTGAATGCTGTATGTGAAGACATGATGTAGTGCGATATGACACCACAACATGATGTGACACAATGATGCTTGTGATGTGAGGTGATCATGTAGTGATGCACATGATGCATGAAATGCTGATGTAGTATATGCTAATGCTGGGCGACGAGTTGGTGATCGATCAACCCAAGAGGGGGCATGATAAGATATCCAACTCATGCTAAGGGATGCATAGACTAGGCTACCAGTCTTGTCGCATGATAGAGGGGGCATGATAGGCTAACAGACCTATCAAACAGATAGTTTGGGATATAACCCCAAAATGGAAGAAAGAGGTATGACAAGATATTGGCCTTGCCGACTAGACAAAGTCATTTAATGGATGTCATCTAGATGGATGATGGTGTCACCTGGATAGTTTGAGATATTAGCCTAGGAGAGAGGTTAAAGGGGCATAATACAAGGCTATTAGGCTTGTCATCAGAGAAGAAAGGGCATGATGAGCTGCCAGACTCACTGACCAAACCATTTGGGTTGTCATCTTGAAGGACAAGATAAGGATGGGGCATGCAAACCTACCAGCTGGGACACGACCAATGACAGTGCGCAAGGTGAAGTAACGAACTTGTGAATCAAGATGTAGTCGATAACTGTTCATAAAGGACTAGATAAATTGGATTTCATCCATCTGATATAGAATTCAAACAAAAGTGGGATTTTGTCCGTCTAGAGCAAAATCACATTAGAGCTAATGGATTGGATCTCATTCGTTCAGTATGAGATTCTAGGAAAAATGGGATTTCGTCCATCCAGAGTGAAATCAAGCAAGAGCTAATATTTTGGATCTCATCCATCTAGTATGAGCTTCCAAGAAAAGTGGGATTTCATCCGTTCAGAGAAAAATCATGCAAGAGGTGATAAACTAGATCTCATCTGCCTGGTATAAGCTTCTAGGAAAAGCAGGATATTGTCCATCCAGAGTGAAATTATATAAGAGTTGATGAACTAGATCTCATCCATTCGGTATGCCAAGAAAAGCGAGATTTCATCCATCTAGTGCAAAATCGTGCAAGAACTAATGAACTAGATCACATTTGTTCGGTATGAGATTCCAAGAAAAGCAGGATTTCGTCTGTCTAGAGTGAAATCACACAAGAGCTGATAAACTAGATCTCATCCGTTTGATATGAGATCCTAGAAAAAGTAGGATTTCATCCTTTCAAAGTGAAATCACGTAAGAGCTATTGAACTGGATCTCATCTGTCCAATATGAGGTTCTAGGAAAAGCAGGATTTCATCTGTTCTATGCGAAATCATGCGAGAGATGATAAACTGGATCTCATTTGTCTAGTATGAGACTCCAGAAAAGTGAGATTTCGTCTATCTAGATCAAAATCATGTGAGAGCTAATAAATTGGATCTCATCTGTTCAGTATGAGATTCTAGGAAAACTAGGATTTCATCCATCCAGAGCGAAATCGCATGAGAGTTGATAAATTGGATCTCATCCGTTCGACATGAGATTCCAACAGAAGTTGGATTTTGTCTGTCTGGAGCGAAATTACGCAAGAGTTGATGAACTAGATCTCATTTGTCTGGTATGTGATCCTAAGAAAAATGGAATTTCTTCCGTCCAGAGAGAAATCACGTAAGAACTGATGAACTGGATCTCATCCGTTTGATATGAGATTCTAGGAAAACCGAGATTTCATCTATTTGGAGTGAAATCGTGTAGGAGCTGATAAACTGGATCTCATCCGTTTGGTATGAGGATCTCATCCATGTTGTATGAGATCCTGGGAGAAGCATGATTTTGTCCATCTAGAGCAAAATCGCACAAGACTTGAACCGAATCTCATCTGTTTAGTATGAGATTCCAGGAAAAGTGGGATTTTGTTTGTCTGGAGCGAAATCGTGCAAGAATTGATGAGTTGGATTTCTCCCGTCCAGTATGAGATTCCAAGAAAAGCAAGTTTTTGTTCGTTTGGAGCAAAATCACAAATCGCGCAAGAGTTGAGATAAACGAACTTGTCAACCAAGATGTGGTCGGCCATAGTTTGAAAGCATGATGGCAAACACACCAACTGAGAAGCAGTCGGTGGCGGCTTACGTAGCAGGAGTGATGTAATACCATGGAACAGCTGACATGCCCTTTGTAAGCAAGAGAACGATACTGAGAGGCGGCTCACATGCCCCTAGTATTAAGATGTTGATGATGCTTGGTTGAGACAGTGGACAACTCAAGAGATTCCTAGGTAAGAAGAAACACCCATGGTATGAAAGAGAGCTGCCATGGAAAAACTAAGAATCAGAGAACAAGAGGGTGCAGATGTAGGAGGGGCCCAGTGAGTCAGCTCCGCCAAGTAGAGTCTGCTAGGGAGAGATCTTATCTACGCATACACCCTAGGTTGTTGCTATTATGACCTGATGCGGTTTATAGAGATAGTGACTGTTTGACGTGGAGCACTTGCTAAGACTATGACTATGCACAGTTTACTGGGTGTTGGAATACCTGAGTCTTGAACACTATTATAGGTTTGCTGAGTGCTTGTTAGAGGTTGTTGAGACAGATGTTCTGTAAATAGGGCGTTGCTTGTTGTAACAGTAGACTAACATGTGGGCCTAGGTCAGTCGACAACTAACATGTACCTGGTTGAAGTTACTGGCTTTGAGATTCCAACTATAACGGGCCTATGCTAGCTGATCTACTAATGTTATGCTTTGACCAGAGAGCAGTTATCATGCCCCTAGCAGAAGTACTATCCAAATAAGGCTCAACCACAAGGCAGTCGACATGCCCTTAGTTAAATACTGGAGGTTTCTACCATGAGATAGCTGGCATGCCCCTAGTTAAAGAATGAAGTGGCGCCTTGCAAAGCATAAGGAAAGAATGGACGTGAATGACCATAGATTATGTGTGGATACCGTTGTTGTTTCTTGTTCCCCTCAGCATTTGGAAAGCTTCCAATGCCTGTTGCATGGAGAAAAGAACTCTTTGACTCACAAGACGCTACTTGGACATCTCAGATTGGAAGTGGTGCTCTAGAAGGGATGAGGTGGTTATTTATTTTGTCGTGTGTTGGAGCAGGCCTTGCACCAACCTCCCTGAGGTCCGACACCTACTATTTTTAATTTTCCTCTTTTCGTTTCTCCCTCATAGGCTTGTAGGTTCACTCTGCCCCTTGCTTGGAGGCAATAGGTACCTAGGGGTGGCTGAGGCTGCTCTGATAGTGAGCAAAAGGGTGGCTAATCCCTTCGGCTGTGGGGAATGCTCTAGGTACATGCTTCGACTCCTCTCCAATTTCGGTGCTAGGGAAAAAGCTATCTTACTCGCCTCCTTCTCATGGGCTATCTTTTGTCTACACCTTCTATCTTCCTATTTCTTTTTATGTCCTTATGTATGAATATATTTTTCTTTGCTCACACCCTCACTCACATCTGAACATTTTATCTCCCTCTAGAGGTGTACATACTTTAGGGCGTTTGGACTTGTTGCCTTGTTCTCAATGGATGGTGGCTCCCTCACTTTGTAGGGTGTCCAAGTAGTGTCAATTGAGGAGGAATAGATCCCTTCCCTAAATAGGCAAGCTTTTTCGATTTTTGTCATCAGGAGATGCTTATGCAGATGCTACTAATGCTTTTACTTATGCATGCACGTATGGAATTGGATCATCTACTAACTTACGTGTGATAATGCAATGTGCAAGTGATGAGTACAAATGAAAACATGACTGCAAAGGAGATATGGGTTGCTTGAACGTAGAGTGACTGATTCATATGCGAATGCAGTAGAATAACTTTGCAAGGCAAGGATACGACTCAAGATCATTGGTAGTACTTTTTTAGGTAGCACGTATTTATCGGCTCCAACTACTCAATGTGGTCCATGTCCTTGAGGATCATTGCTCCTCTAGAGAATATCTACATTATAATATAAGGGCCGCACTAGTTGGGCTTAAACTTGTCGTGGGCATCAAGGAGGTGGATTGCTTGTAAGACCAAGTTGCCTAGCATAAAGCTCCTAGGATGGACCTTTTTTTGGTAGGATCTTACCATCCTCCTTTGATAGCATTGAGCTTGGTGCATAGCCTGTAGTTAATGCTCATCAATAAGATTCAGTTGGGCATAATGATCATCGACCCATTCTACCTCTTCTAGCTCAACTTCTCTTAGGATCTTAAGTGCTGGGTGTAGATATCCTATTTTTGCATTTCCCAAAGTTCACCTAGGATAGGAACCCTTGGAGCGTCCCAAATCACATGGCTAAGGATCTCTAACCGTCTTCTAGATATTCCCATGGAATTTCTGGGTTATTAATGCATCTCTGTTGATTAAGACAAAAGACAAGGAGATAAACTGTAAAAGACTAGGATGCTGCCTGTCTATGAGGAGACATGACTCATCGCTGCTTAAACCAGTGCCTAGTAATCTAGGCACCACTGTATTAGGCAACTATAATCCTAGGTCTTATCTCCCATATAATTTGTCATCTCGAGCCTAATATGACATATGGGATCTTTATTAATGTTATTATGATTCTTTCCATAATTATTATAATTTCTATAATTTTCGAACATTTAAATAATATGTGCTTATTATATAAATCATTATAAATGCCAAATAATTCAAGAAAATTATTGAAATTTGGATGACTTGATAATTAAGATCACTTTTCTTTATTTTTACCAAAATTGTGCTTTTTATGATAAGTTATCACATTTTAATGATATAACTTATATTTAATTAAAATAATGCCAAGAAAATAAAGATAAAATCCAAAAATCTAGATAATTACAAATCTAAACTAAATTAGATTTATCCTTGATTTTAATTGATATTTTCTCGTAGTTATTGAAGATTTGATTTTCAAATTCAATTTACTTAACATTTTAAGTTTGATTTGGATTTGGAAATATATTTTAAATATCTCTTAAATACGAGAATGATTTTTATGTGTTGATTGTGTTCACACTACTAATGGATTTGTAATTTGATACTTTGTAATCTTAATTTTGCAAATTAATCCTTTTTAGTTTCTAGGTGTCACATGCATAGGTGACTAGCTTACGTGGCAGATTTTGTGTCAGTTAGATGTCGATTCACCACATGCGTGGAATCCAGGGTCAATCACCTCGTCACCTGTACAAGCGGTGACTGAATGATTTTGTCGCCTGTCCCATAGGCAACAACATCTAAAAAGTATTTGTTGTCATATTTTACAAGTTTAATCCTAGCCCTTGATCTATATCTCGTCTATGATGAGATCTAAAGCCCCCAAATTCTATAAGTAGACCTCCTAGGTCTTCAACCCATGGGGAGGCACATTAAAATTTTGAGGAGCCACCTTGAAACCCTAGAAAGGAGAGAAAGAGGGAAATCTTGAGAGGGAGAGCCATAACCCCCTCTTCCATGTCCATCTCCTAGAAGCTCAGATCCTAGAGATACAGCCCCTTTCTATAGCCAAAAGCATATCTCCGGAGCTCCGTAAATTGGCCACCACTTCCTTCAACCCCCACGTCAACACACCAAGGGTGATGTGAGTATTTCTTATAATTTATTTCATTATTATCATATAAAACTTGCATTCATAATATAGCCCATGGCATATGCATGTGGGGACAACCCCTCGATTAGTATTTAGTTGCATGTTTATGTTATTCTTTTGTCATCTTTTGTTAATTGTTTACTACACCTAGTCTAACTTGTATTTTCTTTGTTTTCTTGTTTGTTTTGAAGGGAAGGATATTACATGAGCACAAGAACACCGTTGAGTACCATCTTGTCGCCGACCCAGTGAACCGAGAACCCACATAATCACATCAAGCACACTCCCAGAAGGTATCTTGTTAATCAGCAGAAGCATATCAGTAAGTGGTGATCACAAGAATTGAAGAAGTGAGTGGACACCTCAACAATTCTACATCAACTCCTACAAAAATCCATCCATAGGAAACTAGTGATCACGGTGGGACTGGTTTGAGCCAACCACCCGAGCAATGTAAGTCATCTCTACCTCCCTTTTAATTTTTTTTCATTTATTTCTAGACATTAGGTGCCATTTTAGGTCTAGAAATCATGCATTTAGGTTTTCACGACGACCAAGGCCCTCATCCAGTTATTTTTAATAAATAGCTCTCTTGCAGTTCTCGCTGTCTCTTCAGTAGGTGCCTTATCTCGCCTCCTCTCTTCGTGGCGACATATCTAGGCGCCCATGTCATAGGTGACTGAGACAGTAGTCTGTTTTACATGCAAGCCTTCATCTTTTACTGTTTGTGTTGTATCTATCTGGCTTACAATAGTGATATCAGTGAATAAAATCAAATAATATCCTGTCCACCTATTTTTTAGTTTCTTAACAGTTTCTAGGTTTTGTTTTTTGTCGACCAATAGGGTGGAAACTAATTGTTTTATAATAAAGTTAGAAGTTCCTTAATAAAAACTTCTTTCTAGTTAAGAACAATCAAATCGGGTGAACTGGGTCAGCGTAAGTCGCTCTCCCTTGCCCTATTTGGTTGCTATTACTAAATTGATAACTTAAGGTGTCTTAAGGTGTTATTTTTTACTTCTTTCTTCTTCCTGAGTCAATAATAAACCTTAGTAGAGGCTTCTTAATTTATTGTTTTGTGTTTATTTACTATTTTGCGGTTTGCTAGAACCAACCCTAAGGATAGAGTCCTAGGTTGTGGGCCCCTCTATAGAGAGACAAACCCACAACTTAGGCCATTTTTATAAGGCCTATTAGAGGTCAAAGAGTGGTACCTTACAACTAAGACCCTACTCTATAACCCTAGAGTTTTTGCTATTGGAACCCAACATATCAAGAGAACGCAAGTTAATTAATCCACTAATTAATCATTTTAACAAGTAAAATCGGCATTCTGATCTGAAACTTGTTTGCATAGATAGACTTGTTTGAGGGTTCTGTCTAGGATAGATTTTGATTGCTGGAACAAATAGGTAATTTAGCCACTTGTCTAATAGGCACCATTGTCTGTCGCCACACTAATTGGAGACGAGTCCTAACGTTGCACAAATAGGTGACATCAAGCAAACAAACATCTGTTTGCCTTGACTACAGGGTAGTTTGCTTCTGATTACATTCACAGGTTACAAGTGTAACCATGCCAGCGACAACCTCATGCATGGCGCGAAAGGCTAAATGCGGGAGGGCCAGCGAAGTCACGGCAAAAAGCGATAAAGCAATGATAAAAATGCGGGAGTTGCCACCTAGTCTACTTAAAAATGGGACACGAGGAAAACCATTTTAAAACAATAATATTTTGCAACAAACCAATGGAAAAGGTCATTATGAACCCAAAATTGGGTAAGGATCCTTGTTACTGACAGGGAAGGTATTTGACACCCCCATGTGCCTGAGAATCAGTCTTCCATGGCTTCCTCGTTTACTCATGTGGAAATGTTGGCTTTACAGCCTGTTCTTGTGCGCCCGAGGGCGGTATGCAATGCCATGCCACATGCAAGTTGTGCCTAGTGTTGTATCTAAAACCAAATATAAGTGAAGTGAGGAATGGGTTGTGTCCTATTGTTCAACTAGGCTACCCAGGGTCTGAACCACGGAATGGTGCAAAAGGATTTCACCAAAAAGATCCAAAAGGCCACCAATTCACAAGACCCAAGTAGTAAGCATCACTACTCTACTAGGTGCAAAACTAATGCAATCAGAGTTATTAGATGGAAAAACTATGCAACCATGATTATGGTATATCCAAGAACAAATACTAGAAAAATTAGAACCCATGACAACTAGGAGAATATGCAAACCATGATTCAAAACCTAATATTTGCATCCTGTGACTAGACTGGTGCGCCAGGTTGGTGCACCAGTTATGTGCGCCATTGATGTGCACCAGTTTGGTGCACTACAAATACTTTGTTTTAGACATCAACCAGAATCCAAAGCCTAGGGAGAATGCATGTGATTAGCTATGCTAATGACCATTTAGAGTACCAACCTAGATGCCAGGGAACACTATTACACTAATGAACCAAGTCTAAAATATTCCTCTCACTCTCTCCCTATCCATGCATGTTTATGGGTTCTCTTGGGTTGTTATAGCCAGGGCTGGCTCTAGAGGTGCGTGGTGACATCGTAAATGATTGAGAAAGTGTGGCAGGTCTACATGGCATGCAAGGGGTGTGCCATAGCCTGTATTCAGTGGCCCATGGCCTCATAGGGACCGTAATCCACCACCAAAAGACCAAACAGTGCAAATAAACACACAAGTAAACAAAGCAGGGTAAACACTCTTACACACAACATACAGGAACCATCATCAGGACAAATAAATAGTGTAAACGATCAAACTAAACCATAGATAACCAAGCCACAGTTGAGTTCATAGTATGATATCTCATTCAAAATAGCCTAGAGAAAGAAATGAACAAAGACATGAAGTAGGGAGGTACCTGAGGTGTTTCTCTCCCTTGGTGGCTCGAGGTGTCTCCTTCTTGCTGCTTTGGACATGGCTGAGGGTGCTCAGGGATGCATTGGATGCTCTAGAGGTGGGTGCACTGGTTTCTAAGAGAGGTTAAAATGTGGTGTGTGGAGAGCTTTTAAAGGAGGTGGAAAACGTTGAGCCATGGATTCCAAGGGACGCGAAGGCCAAGAGACCCTCATAGGCTTGTAAGGGAATGTCAAATTAGGTGAGGGCCAAAGTGTCCATTCATACATGGGGGTTACAAGTGGAGAGAATGAACAACCAACAGCCAGCACCCTAAAGTAGGGTCGTGCGCTAGCATGGTGCGTCATAGTGGTGCACCATGATGGTGCTCCATATTGGTGCGCCATGATAGTGCTCCATATTGGTGCTCCATTATGGTGATTAATATTAGTGCTCTCCGCTTGGCTGCCTGGATTATCGACTGGACCATGGGCTTGCAGTTGTGGTTTTGTGTGATGATCTTGGGCTAATTAAAATGTTAGATAGGACTTGGATGTGCTTAGGACTACCGTGTCCAAAGCAACACCCTTCTGGAGAGTCTATCCACGAGCCACCTCAAAATCGGGGTGTCAACAGATTCCCCACCCTGAGCGAGGTTGAGGGATGCAGGGTACCAAGACCGATGCTTAGGGTTGACAAGATACCCCTATTTTGAGGCTGTGGAGAGGATTATGTTCTCTATAGGCATTGGGTTAGTTATCCGATGGATGCACCGAAAGTCATGACTTGTTGCCAAATGCAAATATGCAATTGCAAAAATGCAACTAAAATGCTGAAAATCAATGCAATGTCAATGCAGTGATAAACTAAAATGCTGATGCGAGAGCTGGTGCTAAATATAAATGCCATGTTGATGCTAACATTATACCCAAGAATAGGTGTCGAAAGTAAATGCAATGCCAGTGCATATAATAAAGCGATAATGCAAAAACTAAAGAAATCTGCGTACTAGGGTACTAGTGGAAGGACATGATAAGTTATCAGACGCATCAGCCAGATTATTAAGGTTATCAAACTGAGGATGCAGGACATGAAAAGTCAGCCAAGTCTTGTAAACCTGGTCACTAGACAACTTGATGGTTGTCAACCGAGTAGTTGGGACTACCAGCCTAAAGAAAAGGGGCATGAAAAAACATAAGATTTGTAAGAAGAAAGGAGGCCTTGTCTGCACGAACCTAGGGCGAACCAAAAGAATTTCGCACCCACGAAGATCTAAGAAAAGGATACGACCTCGATCGCCTGGTCAAAGGTGTACTATGATCGCCTGGTCAAAGTCAAGCGAAAGGATTTCGTGCCCGTGAAAATCCAAGAAAAAGAAAAGGATATGACCTCGACCGCTCGGTTGGAGGTCGACTTTGATCGCCCGATCAAAACTTAAGCAAAAGGATTTCGCACCCACGAAAATCCAAGGAAAAGGAAGGGACTTCAACCACCTAGTCAAAGGTCAACTTTGACTACCCAGTCAAAAGTCAAACAGTAGGATTTTACACTTGCGAAAATCCAAGGAAAAGGAAGGGACCTCGACCGCCCAGTCAAAGGCCAACTTTGACCGCACGATCAAAAGTCAAGAAAAAGGATCTCGCGCTCGCAAAAATTCCAGAAAAAGGAAGGGATAATGACCTCGACCGCCTGACCAAAGTCAAGTAGAAGGATTTCGAGCCCACGAAGATCTAAGCAAAAGGATTTCGCGCTCGTGAAGATCCAAGCAAATGGATTTCGCGCCAGCAAAGATCCAAGCAAAGGAAAGGAAAATAACCTTGATCGCCCGATCAAAGGTCAAAAGTCAAGAGAAAGGATCTCGTGCTCGCGAAAATCCAGAAAAAGAAGGGATAATGACCTCGACCGCCTGGCAAAACACACGTAGAAGGATTTCATGACATGCAAAGATCTAGGAAAAAGAAAGGGGCATGACCTCGACTACTCAATCTAAGGTCGACTTTGACTGCCTGGTCAAAAGTCAAGCAAAAGGATCTCACACCTGCGAAAATCCAAAAAAAAGAAGGGATAATGACCTCAACCGCATGGCCAAAGTCAAGCAGAAGGATTTCGCGCCCGCGAAGATCCAAGCAAAGGAAAGGAAAACAACCTCGACCTCCCGGTCAAAGGTCGACCTTGACTGCTCGGTTAAAGCCAAACAGAAGGATTTTACACCCGCAAAAATCCAGGAGACGGGATATGAAAGTAGAATCTCATTTGCCTGCAATGAGAATCCGAAAAGAAAGGCAAAAATCCCTGGATTGTCCCCCAAGAAAAAGTAGGCTCTAGTTGCACTTTAGAGGGCAAAAAGGTAATTGTGCTTGTTGCTGGCTCCATGGCACGGAAACCTGTATTCTTGCTAAGATGCATGTGAAATATCCTCTGAAAGAACCATGCTGGAGTTTCAATCTCACCTAGCATTGTTTGTAGGTTTTGCAAAAAAGTTATGGCTGATTCGCAATTTTCCAAAACTAAGGGACTTTATTGCAAATTAGACTGATATGACAAATTTCTGATGGCTGTATTGCTGCTGTGCTATGAATTTCAAAATTCTGCTAAGTATTTGCAAATTTCTACTCGTATATGATTTCTCACACGCTTCGTGGGCTACTCTGCAAATTTCACGGTGTTAGGGGTTTTCTGTAAATTACCCTATCTAGTGAACTTTTGAAGGCTGTGTGTTTATTTTTCTTGACACTTTGCAATTTGCCTTTTGTATGTAAGCTGCGAAGTACTGAGGATCAAAATTTTGTGGCCATTTTGCATTTTAGACCTTAGAAATTAAATTATTTACATTGCTAGTACATGACGGGGTGCACTGGATAATTACCATAACTACCAAATCATATGCTATATTTCATCTTGCTACTTGAACACTACAAATAAGATTATGCTTCATGGCCTTTTCTCATTTCTTTTCCTCTCTTTTCTTTTTTTTTATTTCTTTATTTTTCCTTACTTACTCATTCATTTCTCCTCCTCTTTATTTTTCATCCTTTCTTATTTCACTCATCTCTTCCTCTTCTTCTTCATTTTCTCCCCAAACGAACTGATCTTCTTCCACCCCCTCTCATCTTCTCTCCTCCTCCCAATAGCCACACCTCCCTCCTACTCTCCTCATGGCCAGCAGCGGTTGATCTTGGTGGTGCGGCGGTGTGGTACTCGGGGTTGGTGCGGCGGCTAGGCACGGCGACTAGGTGCGACAACAGCTTGACGTCGGCGATGGTTGTGCTTGTCGGGTGTGGAGGCGTGGAGTGGCTCCGGCGTGTGGGTTGGCCGTGAAGGTGGTATAGCTATGGGATGGCCGGTGGTAAAGGTGGAGTGGTGGCTTGGTCATTGGGTGGTTTTGTTATGCAAAATAAATTTTATTTCATAGATCCATGAATTAACCTTGAGTTACATGCCATTAGTGCCATAAAACATAGCTTGAAAGTATGGTTTTTTCCCCAATATGATTGAACATATATGCTAGCTTTGTCATTCTGAGTCACTTGAAATATGGTTTTGTCCATGAACTAAACCATGAGCTGCCGTTTTTACAAAGCTTGAGCCAACTTGCTTTTGTCATTCTAAATCAACTTCAACTTCTCATTTATCAACCCATGTTTAAGCAAAAATAATTGTAGAGCAACAATAATGACCAACAACAAAACAGTGGCAAACAAGTAAATGGTAGAGTAGTAAATGCCCATGTTTTCACATTACAACAATGGGGATGCCTCACTTTGTAACTCCAATAATGGTAATACTTAAAAGCAACAATGACTAAACTCCCACATTTTCACGTAACTACCTGCTTTTCTTTGATAATGGACCCCATTTTGCAATATTGAGCTATGTTTGCCTCTCATTTAATCTGCACTTTTGTAAAAAAAACTGTCGCTGCTAAAATACTTGAATGCATGCTAATGTGCTTTGTTTGTGCATACCATGCTCTTTTATTCTGTCATTGACTGCACATTTTATGAATGTATCTAATAGAAAATACTTGTAATGCAACATATTATCTCGAGACTCATGCTTTGCTATGCCTGAATATACTGCACTTCCTTTGCTTTACTCTACTATTTAAATCTAGGCTTGACCTTTCTCTACTTGTAGGATGACCCGGTCCCCAAGGGGGAGAGCTCACATCATCCCTGAGGTAGACCTTGTAGTTCTCGCCCACGGCGGTGGGGCAGTTCCTTGAGGTCTCAGGCCTCTAGTAGCTCGACACCTGTTATCCCTGTTGCGGTAAACTCCTTTGGAATGACTCGCGCCACTAATATAGATTTGACATTTCAATTAACAACTATACTTTCAGGAATTTGGCAACTTTGCGGGGCGACTACTCAATGGCGATCATATCTGTGAGAGCCCAAATTTTGAGGTAACTATCTTTGTTCTTGTTTTAGCATGTGTTGGGTTTGTCATTGCTACTTTTCTAATCCTGTATCTGTTTTGTCATTGTTTTTTCAGGTTGGGGATGCAAACCAGGTAATGCTGTGTCATGGGGCCCCTATGCATGACCATTTCTGCTGCCTGCTCGAATTTTTGTAAGATTTTTTGCTCCATAGGTCTCCTTTTGGTGGTTTGCTTCGCATTCCGGCCATCCATGGGCATTATAACTTTTCCCAAGCCTTGGCGAAAAGATAAAGGTTTGAGATGCACACTTTCCATTTTCTATTTGGAGAGCTGATGGTACTGCCTGATCAATTGACCCTGCTGACAGGTCTTCCATTCGGTGATGAGCTGATCATTGGGGAGACCACGCACGAGATGCATCTGGCACCTACGCACCTGGGCTGTGTTCCTTCAAAGCCACCTCGGGGGAAGCATATGATCACCGTGGGTTGGCTTTGAGAGTAGGATTAGTTCTGGCCCAACCTGGAACCAGGCAGTGATGAGGCCAATTACATACTCCGACAATTCCAACTGGATCTGCTTGCCATGATCTTCTGTGATTCTTCTGCCTATTGCATGTTGATTGGCTGGCGTATCTGACCAACCTGGAGTACTTGGACCACTATGACTACGCTGGAGCGAGCTACACATGGCTGATCTATGGGTTGGACAACATAGCTAGGCTGGGCCATCGGTCTCATATGGGATTGTACCCCTTGCTTACTGTAAGTACTAGTGAAAATTTATTTCCTTTTTGCAAAGTTTTTGATAATAGCTGATAACTAACTTTCCTTCTATTTTCTCTTGCTAGTACTGGACTATGGAGCATTTTACATGGGGGCACTGCTTTAGTCACCTGTGGGACGAACTTCTTCCCTTGCCTCGTCAGTGGCTCAAGCCTGACCACTGCGCTGTTGCTGGGGTCTATAGTTACAAGTCCTACCAATATCTTCTGGATTTGGTAGAGCTCGAGGATGTAAGTTTTATTACATGAAGTTTATTTCTGCATATCAGTATCTGCCTGCATTGCTTATAATTGTTCTTTTCGCAAATAGGTACACCTGTGCCCATTGTTGAGATATGATGGGTTTAACTGGGCACCTCTGAACTCTAGCTGCGTTCCTAGAGACAAATAGGTGAAATTTTACTATATGAATAAGTCGGCCTACTTCCTCCCAAGGCGAGTGAGGCATCAGTTCCTCAATGAATTCTGCATCCCCACTCCTCCTCCTATAGACATGGATCTCCCAGTGCCGTCTCGTGCTGCTACTAGGAGTCGGCACACGACAACTATGGCTTCCCAAGATAGGCACATTCTTCGAGAAGCCAACTACACTGACTATTTAGCATGGTATAGGTGGGTCAAGAAGCCCTATCTTTTTTAGGAGGCTATGCGCGACAGTCCGCACTGTATGTGGTATGCCTTCAATTGGGCTAAGGTAAAACCTTGCACCCTCTGCTTAAAAAAATTTGTTCCACATAAAAGGTCTGATCTAACCCATGTTCTATTTTACTTCCACATGGCTTCATGGAGCAATTTGCCTCTTTTTAGAAGGACATCAAGCGGAAATGGGTATGGCAACCCTTATTTTACTTATAAATTTCATTTTGTTTATGCCATAAGTTTTCTTGACAACTTTGCAAATTTGTGCAGGAACTATGGTGGCGAAACATCATACGGGTACTTCTTTCTAACTTTCCTTTAATAGCATACTTTGGCATTGTTGCAAATCTAACATGCTTTTGGTAATCTTTTAGCAGGACTACCTAGCCAATGAGGTGAATGCGGCCATTAGTGGGGAATTCACCTTGGAAGTGTCTAAGGAGGACTGCTTTGACACCAAGGTTTCACAGAGGGTCCTAAGCTCTTTTGCCCGCTCTCAGTCTACTGCTGCAACTCCGTATTCGCACTGGATAACTCAAAGGGGGGCCCGACTCATGGCTAACAACACCCAATAGAGATCTTCCGACGAGGAGGAGTCAGACAAGGCGTAGTAGATTCTGTTGTTTCAGTTTAGTCTTCTTTTGTGTATGAATGCTGCGACTTGTACTTTATGAACAATGTAATTTGTGTTTCAATTGTGCATGAATGCAAATCTGTTTTGGAATGCAACCCTCCTCTTGGTTATTTATTTGTGTGTGTAGAATGTATTCCCTACAGGTCATGAAGAACTGCGTTGGTTTTGGCGAGCTTGATTTTTTAATGGAGGTTCTGTTAGCAGTTTGAATGGTGGTGCGCCAGCTTTGTGAGCCAGCTTTGTGTGCCAACTTGGTGCGCCTAGTTAGTGCACCAGCTTTGTGAGCCAGCTTTGTGCGCCAACTTGGTGTGCCTAGTTAGTGCGCCAGCTTAGTGCACTCCGTTCAGAATGCCAGCCTACTTTCCTTTTCTG
Source organism: Posidonia australis (assembly GCA_024699735.1). Classification (NCBI taxonomy): domain Eukaryota; kingdom Viridiplantae; phylum Streptophyta; class Magnoliopsida; order Alismatales; family Posidoniaceae; genus Posidonia; species Posidonia australis. Next base: position 14,966 of record JAMKQA010001631.1, on the reverse strand, counting down.
CTGCAACTCCTCTTCCTTTTCTATATTATTTCATATTCCCTAATGAAATCTGCCGCCTCTCCTACTGCAAACACCATTCTAAAGCCCTCAAACATCCTTCAAGCTTCATTTTTTGCCATCCCAATGCTGGTTATGCTCTTTCTTGGCTTGCAATGGTATGTGATATTGCCTGTTTTCTTTGATGTGACAATGGAAAAATGATCCCTCTTGAGAGGGTTCTTTATATTTACATAGATTCACATACTGCTCCTTCCATTTGATCTTTGTTGCTCATGTTCCTTCGTATCTTGTAAAGGAAAAAACTACATATATCAATTTTCATCATGCTTCCGTTTCTTGCAATTGGTAGAAGCTATATGCTCAGTTTTCTATCCTTTTCAGATTTGATGCATATTTTCTCATATTTCTATCATTCCTCAGATTTGTGAACTTGTTTGGTCCTATCCACCTTGAGAAACCATTTGGCTATATGACTTTTTGTTTTTCCCAAACTTGATTTTTACATTATTCCTGCTATGTTTTGATCTAACGTCTATCTTCATAATTTCCATGCAGATGTATCTGACCATGGTGACACCAAAACACTACTCTAATGTTCTACAAACATGGGTTGGTGCATTAACTATTGAAGATCATGAGCAACTACAGGATTGGGGCATATCCTCTTCATTGTTGAACATTGCCAAGGTGGAGGTGAACTAGCACTTGTTATGCGCTACGACTAGATTCTAGAAACCCGCTGTCCAAGTATTTCGCTTCAGGTAGATGAAACTTACCCTTACCTTGGAGGAAGTCCGATGGACTTGCGGCCTATCACTGTACATGTCACCGCCCATTTCCATGTTCCGTGAAGCTATTCTTCTGTTCTCAGCCAGCAGACAGGCTTATCTCGAAGTGCTTGGGAGAAAAGCCTCATTTGCAAGGACGAGTCGACTCCAATGCTGTGCTTGGATTATTTTGACAAGATTGCCAGTGACTGTGTGTCATCATGTAGCTTGTGACTCAACGTCTTTGTGGTACGCTTCCTTGAGGAGCTCATCTTCAGTCATGGCCGGATGATAGGTTCTATTGAGGTGGCAGAGGTAGCACTGGCCATGATCACCCACCAAATTGATCTTGCCCCCATTCTTCTGGCTGAGACCTATGTTGACTTGGATTGGGCATTGAAGCGTTCCCGAGGCATACGCCACCACCCTAGCATACTGCTTTAGCACACACACAAAACCAGTCTCACAGGCATCACTGTAGACTGTGAAACTACCATTCTTAGATGGCAAAGTCAAAACTAAGGCTGACACTAGACGAGCCTTCAACTCATTGAAGCTCTCCTTGCACTGTCAATCCTAGGTATAGTTCACTTCCTTTCTAGTCAAATTGGTCAATGGTGCAATAATCTTGGAGAATTCATGGATGAAAATCCTATAATATCCTGCTAGGCCGAGAAAACTCCTGATCTCAGTTATTGTCTTCGATCTGGCCCAGCTGCTCACAACATCCACTTTTGCTGAATCTACTTTGATGCTTTCTTCTGAAATGATATGACCATGGACGGACACCTCCTCTAGTCGAAACTCACACGTAGAGAACTTGGCATAAAGTTGATGCTGCCTCAGCATCTCCAATACGCTTCCTTGGGGAGCTCATCTTCAGTCATGGCCGAATGATAGGTTGTATTGAGGTGGCAGAGTTAGCACTGGCCATGATCACCCACCAAATTGATCTTGCCCCCATTCTTCTGGCTGAGACCTATGTTGACTTGGATCGGACATTGAAGCGTTCCCGACATTTCCAAGGTTGTGGTGCCTTAATGGAAGTAAGCCAACTTTGTTACTATAGTGATTTACTATGCTTATCTAATTGCCCTACCTCTTTTCTGATAGACTTGGCTTGCTGCCCACATGGGAGTGGAAGTCTTATGCCCCCAACACTCTGTTTTCGACTCTTATAGTTGCACCAATCATTCACGCACCCTTCCTGGCGTCCACAAGCTATGCAAAAGGCTGCATGAATCTTACTGATGATACTGTAGTCTGGCCCATTCTGTTCACAACTGCGAAGCCCTTCACTGTCTTCTTTAACAACTGCGATATGCGACTGGTTATCCTTCTAGGGCTTACGGGTGGGGTGGAATACCATCCTGTTCGTGTTCTGCGTCAATTTGACTTTTGCCAGGATTCAATTAAGCAAAGCCCAATGCCCAACCACTTCAACGGGAACACTTTCGGTTCTAACACGACAACTTCCGAGTTGACTTGCATGATGCATGGTGGCATTCAATCTTCAGGTCTTGCCATTATTGAAGGTTTGGGTTGCATAATAGAGTACGAGGCCAAATTTGAGAAACTTGGCCTATAAATGAACTTCCTCCTGGTGGCACTTCATCTACAGGAGCTAGTATCTCAAAAAGAGCAAGAGTCGACTGATTGTAACTTAAGAATGCACTGCTATCAAGTGAGTAAAATTTGTACCACTGATGAGTTGTAATAAAGGGACAGTCTTGTTTTTACACTATATCATTCCTGAATTTGATTTGGTCTGTCTTTGCAATGAATCCATGCTCTATGTAAAAGTCGTTTGTGTTGGCCCGCATGCTCCTAATAGTAGCACCGTCCTAGTGATCTTCATGACTTAGAAAGGCAGCTGGCATGCCCCAAGTCATAGACCTATGTCCAACCAAAGAGTGGTTAGCATGCCCTTGGTTGAAGCTCTCCTTTTGCCAATATTGCAACTCAAAAGGCAGTTGGCATGCCTTTGGTTGGAACATGGGCAAATGCCTTGGAAAGTGATGCAAAATATGAAAGAGATGCAAACTAAAATGCCGAATGTCAAATGACTTATACAAAACTTATGAGATGGAAGCGAGATTTATGCACAATTTATAGAAAATATTGGTGCCCTCAGTGCCAAGGAGGCCTTTATTGCCTTCTACAAGGAACTAGAATGCCCTCAACTCACCTGGCACTATCTGGATCCCTGGGTTTATGGTGGCTCTCACTAGCTCAATGGACTGTGGAGATAAAACGGGCTCCATGCCAAACTTCTAGGGTCCTACACCTACTATTCAATTATTCATTTTTCTTTTACTCCCTCTAAGGCATGTTGACTTACACTATCCCTACTTGGACGTAATGAACACCTAGGCTGGGAGGTGGTTGCTCTCTTTTTAATTTTAACTTAAGGGGTGGCTAGTCCCTTTGTAAATGTGGGCTTTGTAGGTGTATGCTTTAACTCCTCTCCAAGATGTGTTATAAGGATAGAGTTGTCCTGTATACCTCTCTCATTGGAGCTGACTTCTATCTTCATCTTCTATCTTCTTATTTCTTTTGTGCTCCGATATCTATGTTATTTTTGTTTACTCTCACCCTCACTCTCCTCCTAACATGTTATCTCCCTCTTGAAGTTTAGGGTCCATGGGAATTTGTACATTTCGTCCAATTTCCCATGAACACTGGCTCCCTTACCTCCTAGGTCACACATGTAGTAACACGTGAGGAGGATCAAAACTCTTCCTAAGCAAGCTAGCCTTCTGGTTTTTCTCATCGAGCAATGTTTGTGCTAATGTTTTCTATTATGATTACAGTGCAAAGGAGAAGAAAGTAAAAATGCGTATGCTATACCATGTGTGTTGTGGATGCAATAACCTAAACTGCAAGTAAGAAACATAGGAATGCATGAACTGTGACATTATGCTTTGTAAGGCCCAAGTTTGGCTGAGGATCACTAGTAGTAATTTTTCAGGTATGAAGCGTTGATGGGCTTCGACTGTTCATTATGGTCCATATCCTCAAGAATGATTGCGCCTCCGGACAGGGCTTCTTTTATGATGAATGGTCTGCGCCAATTGGGCCTGAACTTCCCTCGGGCATTAGTAGGTGAATGGCATGCAAGAGCAAGTCTCCTACTACGAAATTTCTAGGTCGAACTTTCTTCTGATACGCTCAGGCCATTCGCTTTTGGTAGCATTGGGCATGGTGCAGGGCCTACAATCTATGCTCATCAATCAGGTCTAGCTGAACATAGCGGGCTTGGACCCATTCTACCTCGTCCAATTCAGCTTCTTTCGGAATTCGTAGTGACGGGATATCCACTACGAAAAGGAGAACTGCCTCCATACCATAAACAAGTGAATACGGAGTTGCTCCTGCTAATGTTTGGACTGAGGTTTTGTAAGCCCAAAGTGCGTAAGGGAGCTTCTCATGCCAATCCTTATGAGTCTCAACCATCTTCTTCAAGATCTTGATCAGGTTTTTTTTGGCTGATTCGACTGCACCATTCATTTGCGGCCGATATGGAGAGGACCAGTAGTGTTTGATTTTGTAACTTTGAAGATAGTCCTAAACTCTTCTTGCTATGAAGTTAGCTTCGTTATCTGATATGATGGCATGTGAAACCCCATATCTAGCAATAGTGTTATTCTTAATGAATTTTTCTGTAACTGCCACTATAACAGTTTTATAAGATGCTTCGTAGACCTACTTTGTGAAATAATCGATGGCCATGAGAATATATCGATGCTCGTTAGATGCAGCATGGAAAAAGGCTAAGGCGACGACATGCTATGTAGCTGTTGCGCGGGAGCATGTATGAAGTTGCCATGTACTTGGCAATTGTGGCATTTCCACACAAGTTGGCAACACTATGTTTCCATAGTGGACCAGAAATAACCCTACAACATGATTTTCTTGGCCAATAGCACTCCATTGATGTGTGGACCACATATGCCTACATGAACCTTTAACATCAATATATATGCCTCCTTCTTATCTACACACCTAAGAAGCATTTGGTTAAAGGATCTTCTGTATAGATGCCCTGTTCCAAGTATGTATTTAGAGGCCAACCGTATCAAGGTCTTCTTATCTGTTACGGAAATGCCGGATGGGAAGTCACCGGACTCCAGGAAAACTTTGATATCATGATATCAGGGCAATTCAGCTGTCGATTCTGCTTCTTGAATGTGCATGCAATGTGCAGGATGCTCTACGCAATTACCGATATATTTGCTACCTGGGCCCTTGGTAGTGACAACCATGATTCTAGGGTTGCTAATGCGTCTGCATACGCATTCTTGGCCCGCTTCACGAAAGAGAATTTGACCTCTTCGAATTCGTCAATCAGCTTCAGTAGATACTCATGGTATGATACAAGTTTTTGGTCCTTAGTTTTCCAGTCACCATTAATTTGTGAAATAACTAGCATTGCGTCCCCATAAACACAAAGCTCTCAGACACCTTGTTCTAGTGGCACCTGTAATCCCAGGATGCATGCCTCGTATTCAGCTTCATTGTTGGTGCATTCAAATGTCAGCTTCCTTGCAAAGGGAATTAGCTGCCCTTGTAGAGTTGCTAAGATTGCACCAATACCTCTTCCTCTTTTATTGACTATGCCATCAAAGTACAGACACCATTGGTGCTCATCTTGAGGATTTTCTAACTCTGCATCACCCATTGCAAATAGGATGTCTTCATTTAGAAATTGTGTTTGCAGTGGCTGATATTCTAGCAAAGGTAGGTCGGCCAAATGATCCGCTATTGCCTATCTTTTCATGGACTTCTATGTCACAAAGGTAATGTCATACTGTGACAACATAACTTGCCACTTAACACATTTGTCCACTAAGGCTGACTTCTAGAACAAGTACTTGATAGGATCGTGGTGACATAATAGTAGGACTAGGTATGCCATCATGTAATGCTTGAGGCGTTGAGTGGCCCATGCCAAGGATAAGCAAACTTTTTCTATGGTGCTGTATTTGGCCTCACAGTCATTGAACTTCTTGCTGAGGTAGTAGATGGCCCTCTCCTTACACCCTGATTCATCATGCTGAACTAGGACTGCACCTATGGAATACTGTGTAATTGAAAGATATAATAACAAGGGCCATCCTTACGTGCAAGGAACTAAGACAGGAGGTTTTGCCAAAAGCTGTTTGATCTTGTCAAAGGATGCTTGACATTCATCATCCCAGATTGTTTGGGCATTCTTCCTCAGGAGCTTGAATATTAGCTTACATATGGGTGTAAGCTGTGTTGTGAACGAGCTAATATATTGTAATCGCCCCAACAATCCGCGTATTCCTTTTTCAGTGGCAGGGGGCATGTCAATAATGTCTTTGGCCTTTTGATGATCCACTTCGATTCCTCTCTAGCTGACAATGTAACCTAGGAGCTTTCTGAACGACACCCTGAATACACATTTGTTAAGGTTGAGGTGGAGCTTATACTTCCTCAAGCGGTCAAACAACTTCCTTAGGCAGAGGAGGTGATCCTCGAGCTCTTTGGACTTGGCTATCATGTCATCCATGTACACTTCAACTTCTTGGTGCATGATATCATTGAATAATGCTGTCAGGGCCATTTGATATGTTGCACTTGCATTCTTCAACCCAAATGGCATTACTCTATAGCAGAAGTCTCCCCTAGGTAATGAAAGATGTCTTCTTCTAGCATTCTGATTTGGTTGTATATAGAAAATCCGTCCATAAATGATAACATCTTATGCGCTACTATGTTGTTAACCAGAATATCAATGTGGGGAAGCGGGAAATCATCCTTAGGGCTCGCCTTATTGAGGTCTCGATAGTCTATGCACATGTGAACCCGCCCGTCTTTCTTTGGCACTGGCACCACATTTGCGATCCACTCAGGATAAAGAATGACCTTGAGGAAATTGACTTTATGTTGTTTCATGATTTCCTTCTTAAGTTTCAATAGCCACTAAGGTCGCCATCTGCAAAGCTTCTGCTTGACTGGCTTTGAATTTGGTTTCATTGGTTATGTGTGTACTACCACCCCAATGTCTAGGCCAACCATGTCATCGTAGCTCCATGCAAAGACATCCACATATTCTTTTAAGAAAGCTATAAATTCAACATTTGCATGTGGTGATAATTTGGCACTGATGCGTGTTTCTTTAACATCTTCTACTGTACCGATGTTGACAAGCTTTGTCTCTTCCTCCACAAGTAGATTAGGCCCCTCTGGGTCATTGTTGTGAGGCTGAAATTGTGAAGGCGAATTATCATCCTTTTTTGCATCTACACCATATGCCTCGGTGACCTCATCTTCCTCTCCAGAAGTAATGAGCTCTAACAGAATTTCTTGCTTGAAGGTTGGATCTATAATATCAACCGAGATGATTTCTTCCAATTCCGTGCCCTGATGGCGCTTTATGACAGTCACAGTGACTTTTGTATACTTGTAATGCCATTGTGCGACCTCTTCTGCAATTCGTCTGTTTGGGCCAATTGAGGTCCTAGGGCTCCCTGCTTCTGAGGTTGATGCATATCTATTTACATTTTTTGACTTTTTGGGATTTTTAGATTTTTTTGGGTTTTCTGGGTTCTTTGATTTTTTTGTATTTTCCATAATATTTACAAAAGTTGTATTTTATTGTGCCCTGATGGTTCTTTTTTTTTTGCTTCTCACCCCTAAGGTGAGGCTTAAATTGCCAGTACCAGCTAGACCCACCTCCCGACTAACAGGAGATTAACACCATTGGTCTAGCACACTCTTTTCCTAACTGAAGGACCATAACCGAAACGTGGTCCCATGGTGGTACTGGTGACTTTGACTTGGATGGTGAAACAACTTCCTTTCCTTTCCTGACTCTATTATGCTTCGCTATGTCTTTTGCGAGCACTTCCAATTGTTCATGGAACAAGATATCCAAGTCTCAAATTGCGTCATCTGTCCAGCTGCTCTCTAAGTCTGCCTTTTGACCTGGGTCTCCCATTACTGCTGCCTGACTCACTGCCAACTGTCCTGACTCTAACAAAGTTGAACAATTCTGCAACTACTCATAGATCTGCTCGATGTCCTGCTCTAACTCTAACTGATCATTTTTTGGATATGACTCTTCTGGACAAATCCAAACTGCTGGTGACTGTGACACTAAGACTGTAAACAAACTCTGGTTTGGATCCAAGACACCTACACTGGTGAAGTTAGCCAAATCACGAGGAATGATCATCTTTGGGGAATTAACGGAGCACGGAAATCTCTTCCATTGGTACTGATGCTCATATCCCAATCCTTCACGCTCTTGCCACTCTTCCGCCTCGATCGGCTCGACGATTCCTTAGATGTATCGCCCAAGGGGGGTTCCTTTCACGTATCTCCACTTGTGACATAGGTTATCGACCATCAAGTGGGGATCACTAAGAACGGCCAAATGGTTGACTTGCTTGAGGGCAGGAATGAAATTAACCTGCTCAAATCGATTGACACGGTACAAAATATTAGAGGGTTTGTGCTCAAAGTGGAAAGTCTGCGAAGCTACTGTAGAGACCGCCTCAACCTTCTCCAAATCTTCCACCATGACAACGACAATGTTGTCGTCCCAGCGGAACTTGATCATACGATGGAGAGTTGAGGGAATGACCTGATGCTTGTGAAGCCAAGGGCATCCAAGCAAGAGATTAAAGGAAGGTTCAATGTCAACGACGTAGAATTCTACGTCAAAGCGGGTTGGACCAATTATCAAAGGAATGGCCAAGATCCCGAGTGCATCTTGGTGTGTATTATCGAATGCCATCATCCCTTTCATGGCTGGTATTATGTTTCCGGACTTGAATCCGATTGCACTTACCGTACACAAGGGACAGACATTTAAACATGCTCCATTGTCTACCAACGTGAGAGGGATGCAAAAACTCCAGTATTACATAGTGATGAACAAGGGGGAATTATGATTGGTTCCTGATGGTGGCAATTCCTGGCTCGAAAAAGAGATCACTTGTGGCGCCACTATCATACCCACCATACTTTCAAGGGTAGCTAGATCAATGGTTGGGGACACATGGGCAGCTTCGAAGACTCTAAGGAAGGCCTCCCTGTGCTTAGCTGAGGTGTGGGTCAGATCCTAAATTGAAATGTCAACTTTAACTTTCTTAGGCTGAGCGGTTATGTCTGCTGAAGGTTGGGTGTTTTTGGTGGGAACGGGTGGAGCCACTCTTGGTGTAGGTGGTTGTGAGGGTTGACCTTGCAACAGGATGGAGACAGGTGCTACGAGTGTTGGATGTCTAGATGGTTGAGCTTCTGACTGGATAGGGTTTGGTGTTGGAGGATGGGCTGCTAGCTATACTGGTATGGATGGAGGATACGGAGCTTGGTAGTTTCGGGGCACTGGTGACTGGATTGCTACAAACTGGTGTAGGTGATTGTGGGTGTATGGTAAGTGGTGCCACAGTGTACTCCGACTCAGTGGTAGGATGAATCATATTGACTAACCCCTCTGAATCACCGAGGAAAAAATGATACAACTGATGGGGAAAAAGGGAGGATACATCATGAATTAGATCGTTAGGATGAATAGAAGATGAGATAGAATCAAAAGGAAAGATGGAATTGACATCTGTAGACACCCCGAATTTGAGGAGGCTTGTAGGTGGATACTCCTGAAGATGTTGCATTGGATGCGGCAAGCTTAACCACTTTTGAACCCTATTTGACATTAGCCAGAGATCCTCGCACAAGCCCACCCCAAGCCTATGGTCCAGTAGCTAGGTGGGAGCATCAATGTGGAGCACCAAGCTGGCGCATCATTGTGGCGCACCAAGCTCGCGCACAGCCACTTCTCAGGCTGCTGGCTGTTGGCTTTCCATATTCTGTGCTTGTAACCCTCACTAGCGAATATTCTTCACGAATCTGCGCGAGGCTGTTGGGTTTCGAGGCCTTTTGCATCCCAGGAGTTACCCTTTTCCTTTCTCTTTAAAAGCTCCCCTTGAAGGAACTTTTGTCTCTCTTAGCAAATTCTTAGTAAGTTCTCGTGGCTATCCACACAATTTTAGCAACCAGCATTCTTGCCTTTCAGAGCGTTCCCTTGCACCCCTGAGCATTCCCAATCGTGTCCAAGGCATCAAGGAGGAGATACCTTGAGCCATCCAAGGAGGAGATATCATTGGTAAGGTAAGTTCCGTCACTAATCTCCATATGAATCTTACATGACATTTCTGGATTAAACATGTAACTAAAATGATATATTGTTTATATAGCAATGTTCTCTCGTGTCTTGTTGTGATATTTTGATTGTTCATGATGCTCCCTTATATATGTTCGTTGCCTCTTTGTCATGATGATTTTTGCACTATGTTTGTGGCCTTTATTTTAACAGTGAATCTTAGTCTTATGTAACCACTAGCTATGAAACATGAACTGTAATTCATTTCTCTTTACATGTTTTATCTTTTCCACATGATTCCTAAGTCAACTGAATCACTACATGAATCATAAAATTCATCAACAGTAACTACAGTCCCTGTAAATCTATGAATATGCATGGCTTGAGGAGAGAGTGATAAGAGGGTTTTCATGCTCATTTGTTTAACATGATTAAGTTCTTTGGCATCTATCTTAATGATTTGGGTAATCAGTTACTTCGTTGGTTGCATACATCTGGTCCATGCTCTGAAGTTAGACCATAGTCTGAAACAGTCCAATGGACTCCTATTTGAGGAGCTCTTATGCAACAGTCCATGATCTAGAATCGGGTAGCATGGCTGCAACCCATTAGCTTTATTCATAGTAGGGTTGTGTGGTCTTGTGTGAGGCATATAGCCCTTGAGTACAAGACCCACATCATGCTTTCTGGGGTTTCCTGTTTCCATTATGACATTGTGGAAGAGGGGAAACTCACTCATATGTGATCAGGTCTTTTAGAGGTCCATGGTGCATTTTCAGATGGTCTTATGCATGTTTGCAAGGTTTTATATCGCATGGAACCTTAGTCTAGCTTACTGTCTGACAAGCATTTTGATAGGCGCACCATATAGGCGCGCATAGGTGGTGCACTAGACTGGCATACTTTTCTGGCACACATCAGTAGCGCACATAGGTGGCACACCACATAGGCGCATATACCTGTTTTTCACTACACAAAGTAGCTTTTGGCATGGTATTTAGCATGTTTCTTGATTTGCTTTGCCTTTGGTTTTCTTTGGGTGTCCTCCTGGATATATCAGGAGGACTCCAGATTGTTTTCATCCACATTTATGCATGGTAGCTTAGGTTTTGCATATAGCAAAGTGAGGACGAAAGCCACTCGGTGTTGTTGGATCTTTGGTCATGTCCATGCAATATCTTTGCATCGGTGTTTGACCCGACACTCGGGTGACCTTTCTGAGCATTAAGACACACCCTACAATCCCTCTACCCATGTTTAGCATAAGGCACCACTTGCATGTGGCATTGCATGGCATATCGCCCTTAGGAGTGCAGAACAGGCTGAAAAGCCAACATTTCATATAAGTAAACGAAAACCCATGAAAGACTGATTTTTTGGGCGCATAAGGGTGCCTAATACCTTCCTCGTGCGTAATAGGGATCCTTGCCCATTTTTTGGTTCATGTTGACCTTTTTCCATTGGTTTTTATGGCATGGTTTTAATGTTTTAAAATAGTTTTCCTCGTCTCCCGTTTTCAATAGACTAGGTGGCGACTCCTGCATTTTTACCATTATTTTTATTATTTTGCCATGACTTTTCTGACCCTTGTGCATTTGGCCATTTGCGCCAAGCACAAGGTTGTCACCGGCATGGTTACGAGAACTAGTGACTCCGCTGGGGACAACAATATCCCAACTTTCATTTTGGGTTTTTCGTTTACTTTGGCTTTTCTCTTTATTTGCTTGTTTCCCATTCTTTTCTTTGGTTGTCTCTTTTTAATAAGCTATGTCTTCCTTTCATACATGCCTTTTGTATGATGGGTGTTTTCCTTTACACATTTACTATGCCACCACTTCTTGCCCATAACATGTACAAGCTTTTTGTTTGTTAATAGATGGTTGCTTTGCATGTTTTCTTCCCTTCTTGTATATGCCATGTTTAGGAAATTAGAGACATGTTTTCTCTCTCATTTTGGTTAATAAAGACATAAAAACCAAAATTAATAAATTGGACACAAACTAGTGACAAATTGCAAAATTTCCCTCATGGTTAAATAAATTTGCAAGTAAAAGACTTAAAGCATATTTTGCATTCATCATATAGGGCATGCATCTTCTCATCTCTTGAGTCCACCTATTGTTTGCGAAGGACATTTCCAAGTTTTCTCATTCTATGGCTTTGGCTTGGGATGAGATACCAGTTTGTCCTCCCTTGTCCGGGGTCATGTCGGTGTTAGTAGAGGGTACAACCTACTGCTTTGGCAGAGGACGAGGCCCCGAATGCACCCCCAGCTTACTGCCTAAGCTTTGGCTAGGATTTAGAATGGGAACGTCTATCTTCTAACCTTGAGTCGGAGACCCATTTACCCCTGTGTGAACCCGAAGTAGATGGCTTGGTAGGACACCCCTAGACTGTGAAAGAGCACATGCTAGAAGCATTCATTTGCATCTCATACCATCATAAGCACTGCATCTTTTCGAACTTGTTTTTTTGTTTTTGTACATAGAGTACTGGTCATTGTGCGAGTTCCTTAGCTAGAGCTCGAGGTTTTCCTTTCACTGACACCCGATGCGACACGATTCTCGACCACATCTTCCGAGTTATCCGTCGCCTTTGACGATAGCTCGTCCTAGGGTTCGTCCTCTTGTTCCCAGCCGCAGTCTAGTCCGTACCTACTTGCGATCCGCTATGGCCCAGCAAACCAGCGAGCCCCTTTCCTCTGCTGCCCTGGAGGAGGTCCCTGTTTTAGTGTACCCTTCCTTTGTCTCTGTCCCTATGGCTACCCTACCTTCGGGGCCATCGGTTTGGTCTTCTGTTGCTTTTGGGGCCTCAACAGTTGAGTCTGTTCCCATGACCTTTTCCCAGGTTTGTTTTGCTGCTTCTCCTCAGGGCTATGTGTTTACCATTCCCCCTCTGACTGTGGCTGTTTCTGTAGTAACTTCTCCCCAGTTTGGACAACTAGGGTCTTAGCTTCCTAACTCCTGTTCCCCTGTTGTGCCTCTATCCTTTGGAGCCTCTAGTGATGATCCCATGACCATGCAACTGCAACAAATGTCGGCTCTCGCCCAACAGTTGCAGGGATTGGTACTAGCGCTCCAGCCCTTTTCAGGTTTCTCCATCTCGACTCTCGAGTTGCCTTTGCAACTGACCCTAGGACCACAGGTTTCACCCACTGCACCACCCCCATAGCCATCGCCATCCCTCGTCTCTCCGGCCATAGGGGTGTCGACATTGCCTTTTGAAACATCGCCATAGTACCCACCACAGCATGCATCTCCATTATCTGGTGGCCAGCCTTCCAAGTTGGCGGGAGCACAGCCCATCGTGAACGTAGTATTAGGGGCCATTCTGGTCCATCAGCTCTTGCTCCCGCATTCTGCACCTACTGTAGCACCACCCCCTACCTTATCCTCACCCATGTACCAGACACAAGCATCTTCATTTGTCCCATAGCACACAACACCCACGCACGGGTACACTGGCCATCCTATCCTAGCACTAGATGGCAGAACGGTGGATCCGGAAGAGCCCTTAGTGGTGACTCATACAGTGTCCGTGGCACTAGCCTCGGCTTCACAATCTGCTACTGTAGTAGCTCCAAACGCTCTCCTTGCGAGGGTGAATGATTTAAAGCGCACACTCCGAGAAGTGCAAGGCAGGGACCACCGGTCCTACCAATTCTGGGACCTCTGTTATTTTCCAAAGGCGACACTCCCTCCGAAATTTCAAATCCAAGAGTTCGAAAAATACAATGGTAGAGGTTGCCTGATTTCCCATCTTAAGGCCTATTACGGTGACCTTACCCAGCTTCAAGCCGACGAAAGGTTGTTAATCCGCTTGTTCCAGAAAAGTCTCATGGGGACCGCGTTGAAGTGGTTCACCTCCCATGACATGGCCACCATCAGGACTTAGGACGACCTCACGCAGGCATTCCTCAAACAGTATTCCTTTAACCTTGACCTAGTTCCGAAGCTTGAGGACTTAGTCGCAATTAAGTAGAAACCCCAATAAACATTTGGAGAGTATGTTGGACATTGGCGGTCCTTGGCTTCGCAGGTCAAAGATAGGCCCTCCGATGAGGAGTCTATTGAGATCGTGATCCGAGGAGCACAGCCAGCAGTCGGGGCTCTGCTCAGCATACAGCTGGTCACCACTTTTTCTACTTTGCTTCTGGCAAGTGCCCGTGTTGAGAGCTCACTACGTAGTGGCAATTTTCCAACTCCCTCTACATTTGCCAAGTAAGCCACTTCCTCACATATAGGCGCCAACAGTAGCAACAACAACAACAACCACAATGTCAATGAACCCAGGAGGCGGGATCCCTCCGAGAATACAGTCCCTTATACTAGATCCGTTGCTGCAACGGCAAATGTCTGTCCACCCTCGCAGTGCCAAGTAGTTTATGCACCCACGCCTGCACCTAGAGCACCCCATGCATCACACATTACACCTACTGCCGCACCAGTTTACCCTGCCACACCGGCCAGGATGTCCCTACCATTGGCATATCCACAGCCGAAGCGACAATGCTATGACAGGCGCCACTATACCCCATTAGTGGAGCCGTTGAGCATGGTGTTCCCTAAAGTCGCATTCCTCTTGAGGCTGCCTGTGGTGCACCCACCACCTAATCCACTTCTAGCCTGGTATAATATGAACGCATTCTGCAATTTTCATTAGGTCGCAGGTGTAACCATGCCGGCGGAGAGAATCGCAAAAAGATGCGAAACGGTCGGCAAAATCACGTCGAAAAACAAAACAAAATGCAAAAATGCAGGAGTCGCCACCTAGTCTATTATGGAAGAGGAGGAAAACCATAAACATGAAAAATCATGCAAAACAATAAGGACAGGTCCGCGAAAACCAGAAAGATGTGGGTAAGGATCCCTGTTACGTATGAGGAAGGTGTTAGGCACCCTCGCACGCCCGATAAAATCATTCTTCTATGATTTCTCCAATGAAATGTTGGCTTTTCAGCCTCTTGCTATACGCCCGAGGGCGATATGCCATGCCATGTTTAGTGCCTTATGCTAATAGGTGCATGATGTGCGGGGTGTGTCCTATGCTCAGAAATATCACTCCTT